>JAULBS010114879.1:0-14713 GCA_032355785.1 Symmetromphalus regularis | reverse complement strand
CGCCCCCCCCCCCCCCCGGCTAATACTAAGAAGGAACAGACTGTACCAAAAAACACAAGAATAACATTAAAATTTTAAATTATAGGGGAGGCTGCAGCCCCAGCCCCCCACCCCCGGCTCCAACGCCCTTGGTAATATGGCGATTTGGAAACTTTTATATGATATATATGTGTATTTTATTTGTGCTATATATGTGTGTGTGTATGAGTGTGTGAGTGTGCGGGTGTGTGTGTGAGTGTGTGTGAGTGTGGGTGTGGGTGTGAGTGTGTGTGTGTGTGTGTGTGTGTGTGTGTGTGTGTGTGTGTGTGTGTGTGTGCGTTCGTGCGTGTATATGTTCGTACGTTTATGTTTTAAAATTTGATAGTCTCTCAAATTTCCTGTAAGGAATGGCTTATGAACTTTTATATCTGTATTTTAAATCTTATTTTTTTATTGTGTACATAAGGTGAGACTTTAATAAAATATATGTCTGTCTGTCTGTCTGTCTGTCTGTCTGTCTACCAAGGTCTGTTTTAGTGAAATGACATAAACATTAGTTTGTAAATTGGTTTCTGACAAGCCTTTACAAGTTTGGCTCAGTTAGAAGGCAGTTTTACTTGACAAGACTAGAGTATATTTAGAAGAAAAAAATTGCTGGGGGGTGTGGGGTGCGAGTAAATCCTTACTGACGCTAAACACATTCATTTAACCAAAATGCACGGGCTGAAAGCAGTTGACTCTAAATTCATTTATTACCGTAATACAATCAAACCTATATTATACACCACCTTTTAAGTGAGTTCCTTAAAATAAAAACTTAGTAGCACCAATACGATTTGTCTTCTCAACATGAACTACATGTTACATCTGTAATTCGCGTTACGGATCAATCCAATATTAAAATTAAATTGGGAGACTAGTGATTTTTCGTGGGGATGAGTAACTTTTTAAGGCTACTAGTCCCCCAGACGAGTGAAACTAATTTCTTAATTTCTACTCCTGATATACATATATATCTTAAATTGAGATGAATATAGGTATATGTGCACACAGGTCTGCAACTCCTGATCGTTCTATATTTCATGGCATATTTATGATAACTCTTCTTGTATTAAATAGTTACTCACAGATGTTTTTCTTTTGCCACCAGTCTTCAAGATTTTTCAGGGAGTATAATTCTTTTCTGCTTCACCAGACATGCTCTACTATGAAGACAAAGTCCTTTTTTATTTAGTTGTCCTTTGTATGATCATAAAATAAAATATGAAAATATTTGTCTTGCTATGTTTTTTAACAATAGAATTTGTTTTATATTAAAACAGTCTTACATGAAAATAAAGATTATTATACCGATTTGAATTTAAAGATAGTATAAGTACATAAAATTTTCATTATCTTGTCAAAGGTTTTACTATATAAATTATATATCATCATAAATTATTTTATCTCGGTTTAAATGTGTATTTTATTTTTTCATTATTCCAACAGTGTATTGATAATTTTATATAGTGGTTGATTTAATACTATATTTATCTGATGTAATATGTATAGTTATAATAACAGGGTGTGACACCGTGGCTGATCTAGGCGGGGACTCCAGGGGTCTGCCACCCCCACCCCTACCTAAATTGTGCGATTGAAATAACATGTGATTTTATTTTAAATTATTATTATGATTTTAACGTTAAAGAATCCGAGGAATCTGCATCATATTATCGGGGTCCCCCTAAATGCCTTGTCTGGATTCGCCACTGACATGTAGAATAATATTCAAATATATATCACTATACATTTGTGAAATAATATAGTATTGCTTTCCTATCGCCAAGAGTAAATATGCAAACATTGTAGGCTATCTGTATGTAATCAAACAACTTTTATCGATGTCTATTACAATTAGTATATAACCTACATGCAATATACACTTGCTGTTTTACGTTATTGTCAGAATTAAACGAGCAGGTTTTTGTTTGAACTAATTTTTAAATTTTTAAACACGAATAATGTCTGTCATCAAGCTGTCACCGGCGTTTTACATCTAGAATTTCGAGTTTGATTGGTAACAGCTTAAAGCATGTTACTCCAACACGTAGATAAACTGTCGTTTATTTAACGTTGCCTTCATTGTACAAACATAAATTCATTTGGAAGCTGCTTTAGTAATATGTACAACAAACATATGCAACTTTTGTAACTCATTTTTGGTTGGGTGCATCAGTATTAAAGCAATGATTGGTACAAACAGTTCTGTTTATTGGTAATAACTCAATGTGTACAAGACCAAATGTGATGTCGGTAACCAAGAAAAGACAAAAAAAGATTAGATCAACGTCCAAGTAAGTTTCAAAGACAAAAACAATAGAGTACGTTTTTTATTCTCTATCCATGTCTACCATATTGGAAGATTGAAGTATTTTAATTTGCTGAACTTATTTGAGCAAATCGGAGCAAACAAAATTCATGAAAATTTGGAATTTCCATTTCTAATCAAATATGGTAGATGGTCTTTTTAATTCTAAGTCTGTTATCTATTGTACTGGAAGATGGGCTGAAGTTATTTGATTCGCTGGACTTGTTATTTAAGCAAATCAGAAGTTAATTTAGCCACGTGTAATTGTCGAAAGGGCTAGGACAATTTTGATCCGAAATCAAAACATTTTCATTAAATTCGCAAACGGTCTTCCTTAAATCAAAGAATCCAATAACTCCGCGCTGATGGTCTTCTAATGGTGCACGGTGTCATTTCGCCAAGCAGTTCCTGATGGCCAAATGAACACTTTTTGACGGGTTTATTGACTGTTAATTCTTGAAATGGAAAGAATGTTGAGAAACAAAGTTCGCAGGAAGTCGGCGTTATAATATGAGTTATTTCAATCAACGAGCAAGTCAGTTTTCGACTTCAGAATACGTCGAAAGCGGAGACAATCATCAGTTCTATTCAGACGGAAGTGTCGTAAAAACATTTACATCATCTCCAGCAATGATTCCTACAACAAACGACGTCTCGTTTTCTCAAAATGGAAGGGGACCTGTTTGTCAGGGTCAGCTGAATGAAGCAAACGTATTACAAGATGATCCCGTTTTTACAAACAATGGATACGTTCACACGGAAAACCAGTTCTATTTAACGACATTTAATGATGTTAATGGTAACTCCAGATACATATCTCCGGACACTACCCCCGTTTTATGCTACAAGTACGACGAAAATGGGGATCTAAAGCCACGGAAACGTCGCCTGCCCAGCATTTCTCAACGTCGCGCCGCTAACGTTAGAGAGCGTCGCCGCATGTTGAATCTGAACCAGGCGTTCGACGCGTTACGTCGACGCATCCCCACGTTCGCGTATGAGAAGAGGTTATCTAGGATTGAAACGCTTAGACTAGCAATTGGATATATTAGCTTCATGACAGAAATCATAAAAGGTAAAGATCCTGGTGACGTAAATATTAAACTGTATACATCGTTAGGTCTTGAACGGAATCTTCCTACTTCAGATATTCCAGTCTGCACTTTCAAGCAAAATGAAGTAACGGAACAGGAAAGTTGTTTTACGACTACAGAAAATGGTAATTTACAGGAAAATGGAGCGTACAGTCCAGTGAGTGAAAACGAAAATGATTATGGAAAGTGAAAATTTTAATATTGTTTGAATCTAGATGTTATGCGTTAAAACCAAGAAAATAGTATGTATCGGCTGTACGGAATAAACAAGTATTTCACTGTATTGAGAAATATTTTTGAAACATTCATTAAAAATGGCAACTACAATCACTGAGTTTTTAAGCGTGTTTTATTTATTTAAAAAATGTTTGTGTTATTTTTTTTAATATAAGAATTCCGTGTTCAGTGTGGCAGAATTATATATTGTTTTTTATAATCAAAATGTAACGTTCAAGTTTAATTTAAAATATGGATTGAACTGAGTGAAAGAGATATTTGAACACAGTTAAAACAGTGATGTTTTCAGGTGTTCGGGAATGTGGAGAGTGGCCTGTAGCAGTCATATTACACAGACTTGAAAATGTCTTGGATAGTTTACGTTTTGGTACTGGATATAGATTCATTCTTCATATGTTCCTGACGAATTTAGTATTGGATAATACTAGCGAGTGTTATTTTAACCTTGTTGCATTGTTGACGTGTAACGTATGTGTATTTTTTTGTCACTCCATCAAAAACCACGGTTATATAACTTTATATTTTAATAATTATACATGGGATTTATATGGTGTTGTCATAAAATTAAATTCTGAAGATTTAGTAGAAGCCAAAGACTTTTTTTGAAGTACATGTTTTGTTAAAGGTCTTATGATTTTTTTTTTTTTAAGGTTTAGAAGAAGCCAAAGATTTTTTAAAAACACATTCAGTTTCAAAATTCTTATGAAAATGTATATTTTTACAAGTAAATAAACCATTTGGGTAGTATTGTGTGTTTCTATATTATGTATAATTGAATATATGAAAATTTTATTTCAACACAGAACAACATATTTTTTATTGTAAATGTGAAATATGAAACAGTGATTATGCACCTTTAACAGACATCGAGAACTGTTATATGTAGAGAATAAAGTAAAACATAATAAAACGATTTGAATAATTATGGATGTGACTCAGTGATCTGGTTGTATGAGCAGAAATAATTTATGCCAATTCATTAAATAATAATAATAATAATATAAAGATTGTTTTGGCCTGGAAAAAAAACGCACGCAATGTTTGTTTTTGTTCGTTGTTGTGGTTTTTTTTGTGTTTTTTTAAGTTATGAAATAAATTCAGTGTGTCGTTTTTTAATAAAAGTTAATGTCTATATAAAACTGACTCGACGGAACTTGTGTGTATTACCAAAATAACGCTATATTTAATAATAATAAAAGTATTAAAAAAAAACCTTAAATCTATATATTTTATAACAGTGCATAATACAATTTGTGAATATATACATACAACTTAATAATACAACATAATAATATACATACGACATATAATAAAATAAGAATAAAGATTATAGTAATTAAAATAATGATAAATTATAAATTTAAAATTTGAGTTTAATTGCAGAGAAAAGTTTGACTGGAAAAAGGATGAGGTTATACAGAGTATTATAAATAATTACATCAAATTGGCAACTGACTGTTTTAACTTACAAGACAAGTAAATATATTTGTCACTGTTAATGAGATATTTAGTATTAGCAGTGCGTATTAATTGTAGAAATTGTTTGTAATTTAATGTATTTTCTCTTAAAATTCTTGGAATAATGGACATATTAATATGAAATAATAGTCATCTTCTACATCGCTTTTATATAAGTTGACAAATTCTGTTATTGTGTTCAATCTTACACTGTCTCCATCTTTCATTTTCTAAGTTAAGTGATAATCTTAATGTGGTTATGTAATTTTTTATGAGAAAGCAAATTCTTGTTTAAATAAAATTTTAAAGAAATATTATTTACAATGTGTTTATAACAACAAATTATACACTTAGTTATATAATTCGCTGAACGTCATTATATTGTATTATATTATGTAATATCATTAAAAACATTTATAAACACCATAAACATGCATTAAAATTTCCGATGTCTCTACAATTGTACAGCTTTAAAATCTGAAGACAATAAAATTACATATAATTATTAATTGTGTACGTATAAATCAATATTAAAATCCATCCGCAATACTGTAGATTTTTAAAGTTTCTGGTTGTAAAAATAAATGTGGTTATCGAAGTGAAATGTAAGAGAGGTATAGTATTCTTTATATGAATACGAAAAGTAAGTTTTAAACACTAAATATTTATACACGCTATAATTTAAAACCTTGGAAATGTCACTAAACAATGTTATAGAAAATGGTTATATTTAGGTTTGAAAACGAAAATAGAAATGCGTCTTGGATTGTTTAGCCTAATGTAAAATAAAACTGCAATATATAAACTAACGGGTAAAAATGATACTAAGGATAATTTAACGATAACTTTGAGGAACCACATAAAACTTTGAAAATAACATTTGTTTTTGCAAAACAGATGTATAGTTGACATAAATACCTTAATTTAAGCAGCGTTGAAAACAAAATCAGCAGAAGCCTTAAACAAAATATCCAAATGTCAAAAATATTTTTTTCTTATTTTTGGTATCGTTTCTTTTGCCTTTTAGTTTTTAACTAAAATCAGTGAGAAATGATTTTCTCTTTTTTCTTTTTTTATATTGTATTATGTAACATCATTAAAAACATTTATAAACGCTATAAATATATACTAAAATATCCATTGTCTCAACAATTATACCGATTTAAAATCTGAAGTGTATAAATTAAAAAAAAAATTAAATTAAAAAATCATCATTCACATTAATACAAAGGTTTCCGGAGTTAATTCTTTCAAGCGTAATATATAAATAAACGCTTTGTTCGATTCTTCCCATCTTTTGAAAATCCTTTAAAACGTTTATAAACGCTATAAACATACATTAAAATGTTCTGTCTTTACAATTATACAACTTTAAAATCTGAAATGTATATATAAAAATATATTGTAAACAAAACCTTCAGTTTACATTGATACAAAGGTTTACGGAGTAAATTCTTTTAAGCGTAAATATATAAATAAACGCTTGTTTCGACTGTTCCCTCTATTGAAAATCTTTTAAAATATTTATAAACGCTATAAATATATACTAAAATGTTCGATGTCTTTTCAATTATACAACTTTAAAACCTGAGGTGTTTAATTTTTTAAATATAGTTTTTATATATATACGTTCAGTTCACATTAATACAAAGGTTTCCGGAGTTAATTCTATCAAGCGTAATATACAATAAACGCTTGGTTCGACACTTCCCATCTTTTGAAAATTCTTTAAAACATTTATAAACGCTATAAATATACACACAAATGTTCACTGTCTTTACAATTATACAACTTTAAAATCTGAAGTGTATAAATTTTTTTTTTTTTTTTAATTATATATACATTCTGTTCACATTAATACAAAGGTTTCCGGAGTTAATTCTGTAAAGCGTATTATATAAATAAACGCTTGGTTCGAGTGTTCCCATCTTTTGTAAATCCACAAACTCAATGTTCGTTACGGGTGCGTGAACTTGACAAATCATGTAACAGATACAACAGCTGTGAATTCAACAATAGAAATAAAACACTTCAAGGTTCGGTCTGTATCATAATAGTATAAACTCGGCGAGATTAGCTCAACTCATGAACTCAAAGCAGAAATCTTCCTGCAGTGGGGTTTTCAATTTTAATTCTCAAAGATCGTGCTGATAGTTTTGTGTTTCAGCTATTAAAAAAAAAACTAAAATCTTTTGTGTATGTCAGAGCGAATGTTTAAATCGTTGACTTAGTTCAGTTAGCGAGAAAATAAAATTAAATATTTGAGCTGTTTGTATTTGTTTAATTTTGTTTTCGTATCTTGGTTAATGTTTTAACTCTTTTTTTTAAATGTTGACGAAAATAAAAGCTAATATTAACCAAAAATCGTATTTAGGCTAATAGTTTTGTTGTTGTTTTATAGAAGGGGTGTAGAGTTTTAAAAAAAAATAAAAATTGTACAGTTATATCAATACAATTTTGGTGAAAATATTAAACATTACTTATTAAAAAGAATCACAGAAAATATTTTGTTCAAAAAACAAAACAAAAAAACATTTTGTATTAAAATAAGTTAAAACAGATTTGAAGCTATGAAAACGTTGCTTATCTCTATACCCAATGGCTATTTTAACAAAACGGGTTAAGTAACGCCAAAACTATGTAAGTTTGTACCACAATTTAATATTATGTATATAAGTTTTTTGAGAAAAATAGCACACATACGTGTCTATCAAACATTTCTTTTCTTAAAGTTAATTTTTATACACATTCCAGAATATTATTTTAAGAACGATAAACATGTTTAAGAGCGTCCATACATCCATTATAGCTTAGCTTTTTCTTTTTTCTCTTTCCTTTTTTTCATATGTAGTTACAATATTTATTATTGTAGCAATTAAATATAATTGTATATTACTTGTACATCATGTTTGAAAGGCGCTATTATGCTTTGAATACAAACCAAGGTGTTTTTTTTTATCATTTGTTTAGTTGAGACTCAACATCGAGTCGCTAACAGAACACAGTTTATTTTTAAATCAAATCCCGAATTCAGAAATTAGAAATCGTATTTATTGTTTCGCTGTTAAATTCTACCCTTTTCGCCAGTCCTGGGTTCATAAATTAGAAATCGTATTTATTGTTTTTCTCTTTTAAATTCTACCCTTTTTGCTAAATCCGGGTTCAGAAATTAGAAATCGTATATTGTTATTACCTTGTTAAACTCTACACTTTTCGCAAAAACTCGGTTCCAGACATTAGAAATGGTATTCCATTTTATTGTTAATGTTATTACCTCGTTAAACTCTACACTTTTAACAAATCTGGGGTTCAGACATTAGAACTCATATTGCCTTTTACTATATAACCTTTGACGTCAGTTTTAAAGAGAACCAAAAGTGCAAGCTGTGACAGAAAGTATTTCTTGAATTACATGTATAGTTCACAAAGATGTACAACTTGGATCACAATAACGGATTTGTGGTTCATATTTCACGAAAACAGCTGGTTAATACTAAATAGTTCTCTTCCTTTTCCGACAGAAATATAAATATCATAGTGAAATATGATAACTTCCTTGTTGGTACCTGTAATTAAGATATTTCACCTGTCCCCATACCGGATTAAAGAACATCAAGTCAGCAAATACAATGTGTTCCGCTACTTATCTCTGGTAAGTAATTTAAAACCAACGCGTGCTATACCGCACGCCGTAAAGTGATCGAGGTAACTTTTATTTCAGATTTTAAAACAGTTATTTAAAATAAAGAGGGGCAAAAATTTATAAAAATGGCGGGGGTAATTTTTATCATTATTATTAGAATAATTTTATATCGGATTTACCTATTTCACTAGGACCATTTATTGACTTACTCTTTTTATTATTTATTCCGAACCCTTTCATTTGTATATCTTGTACAGTCTTATAATGAATTAATTAATTTACCGTTACAGAATTTTTTTTCTTAAAACAATAATTAACATACTCTTGTCATTTTCTTTAAAACAAATGGTTAGGTACTTGTAGGCCCGCGTAAAGCTGCTAATAGGCCTCATACTGGTTACACTATAGGTGCTGGTGTCGTAAACAATTCTTATGTTACGTTTGAATATCCCCTATTTATTTTGAGTAGTATATAACATGGCAACCACACTACTGGTGATGGTCCTTGGTACTTCACTATTAACTGTATATTTAGCGCATACAGCATTGTAATGTAAACATCGGTAAACATTTATGTTCCACCTGGTATCGAACAGACCCTATTTAATTACGCGGACACGATTAGTGACAAGGGAAAACCTAACGGGATCAGAGTCCGCCATTATTCTGAAACGTCGTCCCGGTGCATCCGAACAAACGGCGTCCTCATTAATATTAATGAGTCTGCAATATGTTACAAATCAATCAACAGACAGGCGGCACAATGTTCAAATACAGAGAATATTGATCGAGTGAATTAAGACTAAATTAAATACTTAATGAAGGTTTCAGTCCAAAGGAATGAGGATGATTTAAGCGGTTAATAAAGACACCGGTACTGGGCCGTTTGCTAATTTGATGGCGACTGGCGTAACTTTTATTTGGGGTCTTGTGCATGTGACAAATCGACTTGGGTTGATGTTTGAAGGAAAAATCACAGGATATTTAATCTTGTTGAAGGTATTTATTTGTGAGCCGGTGTGCGCGTGCAGCTATTATTTGAGAATGAAAACGCAGACAAGGACAATTAATAACGAGCGCTGTGTAATTTACTGGTCATGTAGAAACCTTTGCACACCACATGAAAGGGAAATGTAACGGTATATCGCATAAAGCGAATATTACGTGCATTAGTGCAAGTCCTGAAGATTTTTTAAAAGTACTCCGTCATGGTCTTTAAACGTTAAATTTATAGGCTCTGGTACCCATCAGCCTTTATAAGAATATTTTTATTTATACCCATCAGCCTACATATCAATATTGTCCTTAATATACATCAGCCCTTATATCAATATTGTCCTTTATACCCATCAGTCTTTATATCAATATTTTCCTTTATACCCATCAGCCCTTATATCAATAGTTTTTTCTTTATAACCATCAGCCTTTATATCAATATTTTCTTTATAAACATCAGCCTTTATATCAATAGTTTTCTCTATACATATCAGTCTTTATATCAATATTTTCCTTTATACCCATCAGTCTTTATATCAATATTTTCCTTTATACCCATCAGCCTTTACATGAATATTTTTCTTTATACCCATTAGACTTTATATCAATATTTTTCTTTATACACATCAGCCTTTATATCAATATTTTTCTTTATACCCATCAGCTTTTATATCAATATTTTCCTTCGTAACCAACAGCCTTTATATCAATATTTTCTTTATACCCATCAGCCTTGATAATCATTATTTTCCTTTATACCCATCAGCCTTTACATGAATATTTTTCTTTATACCCATTAGCTTTTATATCAATATTTTTCTTTATACCTATCAGCCTTTATATCAATATTGTCCTTTATACCCATCAGCCTTTATATCAATATTTTTTCCTTATATCCATCAGTCTCTATATCAGTATTTTCCTTTATAACCACTAGCCTTTATATCAATACTTTTCTTTAGGCCCATCAGCTTATATATATATTTTTCTTTAGGCCAATCATCCTTTATATCAATATTTTTCTTTATACCCACTAACCTTTATATCAATACTTTTCTTTAGGCCCATCAGCCTTTATATCAATACTTTTCTTTAGGCCCATCAGCCTTTATATCAATATTTTTCTTTATATCAATCAGCCTTTATATCAATATTTTCTTTATACCCATCAGCCTTTAAATCAATATTTTCATTATACCCATCAGCCTTTATATCAATATTTTTTCTTTATACCCATCAGCCTTTATATCAGTATTATCCTGTATACCTCTCAGCCTTTATATCTATATGTTTCTTTAAGAATAACTGGATGTCTCGTCTTGTTTGTATTAGGGTAAGGCCATCCTTAAAAATATGTTGGTTTGTCGTAACATCTAAATCTAAATATTTTGGGGGTAGGTAGGTAAAAAAAAAATTCCCAATCACCAATAAAAAAAATCCTGTATTAACCCTCACAACCTTGATTTGAAGGCCGAACTCCAGAGAGTCATCAATCCTTTGAGATAAAGCTACCGCAAGTGTTGACACTGTGGGGTCGTTTATTTTCGTGGCGACTGTGACAATCATATTCATATTGTCTTCTGTCAATGCGTCCGGGTAAATAGTTGCAATGACATCCGACCATGTCTTCTGTATGTCCAGCATTTTTAGGCTGTTGGAGGGTGGGGGGGAAAACTCGGTCACTACAGAAAGTTGTAGTCGGCAAGTCAGCAATTCAAGGCACGTGTTAAAAATAAATAATAGAGTCGGGTCCAATTTCATTGAGTCAGTCGGGTTATAGCAAACAAGTATATTTTTATAGATGGCAGATCTAACAGTCAAGGCTGTTACGAATTTGTCTCATATTAAAATGGGTATTTCATATACTTATTTAAAGAATATTTGTGCACATTATATTATGTTAATTATTAATATATATTTATGCACGCCTATAAGTATATATTTGTTTGGCAAATAAATAACCTGTTTCATTTCTATTTTATCTGATTTAAAAAGTAATTGGAGCAAGGCGGGAGAGACCTAACTTCATTCTGTTAAGCCACTTTAGAAAGATTAGTAAATCTTCAGACTGTCAAGGGAGGATTAAATGAAGATCATTCGAAATTTATCATGCTTTTGTTTTTAACAATTTTTTTGTGACTGTTGTCTGACGGCGCGGAATATTTGGGGGACTATATTCACTTGCAGCCAGTTAGAATTCATTTATTTGACAATGGGGTTTAGTGTAAACTTTCCGGGTCCTACCGCAACTCCTTTTTTTAAATGTTGAACACGTGTGTGTGTGTGTGTGTGCGTGCGTGTGTGTGAATTGTTTATTTAGAATTCATCGCTGAATGACACAATAAATTATTATGTGTATTTAAATATAACTGTGTGTGTTATCTGCTGTTTGGGTCGCCTTTCGGGTCGCTTGGATCCAATTCATTACCGTCCTTGCGTTCAGAATAGGCTAGACTTCACGGTCGCTACGTAGCAAGTTCTCTGGTTCCAAACATTCTCAAGCTTGAGTGTGAAGCGTAAAAAAACTAGTCTAGCTAGCAACTTTGTCTTGAATGCATGCGTGCCGTAATGTCATTTCTGGATTGGTTCGGACAGACGAAGCCAACCTAAAATACCAGTTAACAGGAATAATTATAGAAACACGTTAATAGTATTTGTTAAACTTTGTATACGTTGGTTCTCAGGGTATGTATATTTCCAACATAAGGTTGAACGCATACTCCCACGGACCCCTGACCTAATTAATTTTAAATATAGACATTTGATTTGTCCATTGAAATACTTCATTCAACTACTTACATAATCACCGCATCTCGCTTATTATCAATATTTTAAAAATAATAATTGAATTATGGTAATGAACCATAAATAATAAACCATAAACTCGACGTGGAATTCCCTATACCTTGATTCAGGTAAAATGTCTTGCATTATATAAAAGCGAGATGTAGTATCACAAATGCATGTAAGTTTCATTCATAATCAATATTTAGGGCACAAAGTCTCTTACATTCCATGGGAATATGCCTTTAAAGTAGTCAAATAAATGACATTGTCCTCTTTAAAAATATTTTTTTCATTTCTAGTTGAAACTTACAGTATTTTGCTTGGAATATTTACATTGTGTGTCTTGAACTGAAGCTCATGAAGACCATGTTTTCAAAATGCAACCCTTTAATCCATTTTATGATTTAGAACATTGCAACCAGTTGACCATAATAAATATTTACTCATATCCAGAAATAATTAGAAAATGTTGAAATGGGAATTACCTCCCACCCCCTGAAAGTATTTAGTTAAAATACACTGAGACTGAGAACCAACTTTTACTTAAATAAATATGAGTGAATAAAACTAATATTTTATGCAGGACACTGATATTAACCAAACTGACAAAATAAATAGCTTATTTATTTTAGTATTTTTCATTTCATTTGTTAGAAACTTGTTTATCATCCTGTAGTTTCACAGATAAAATAAGATTTTGTTAACTCCTAAAATTTAATAATAATGCACAAAATGAGAACAAGCACAATTCAATTAAAACTGGGGGAAAATATCACATGAAACAAATTAGAAAAATAAATTAGGAATGTTGAGGCAATTAAGTATTCATTCAGACTACTATCACAATAGTGTTTTACTATCACAATAGTGATTTGACTATCGCAGTACTGTCGCGATGGTTGGAAAGGCCCCAATAGTCACCCCTAATGAAGACTTTTGTACAAAGAGGTCTATCAAACTGATGACAATGGTTCAAAACCATACCCCCTCCACCCCATTGTGCCTGCCTCAAATTAATTCATGCATACTTATATCACCCTGACAATTCCCTCAGATTAATACTTACTTGCATGCTTACAGTATAATATAGATTTGTTTGTGATTTCAATCATTTTAATAATCAATTTAAATTCTTAGGAAGGTCGTGGCTCCCACCCATACCAAGCTTATTCTTTGTACGAATAAGAAAATGTTGATCATTTTAAATATTCAGTACAGATTTGTATATATTATGTAATTTAGTTTTCCCCACTGAGAAATAGATGGGGAGCAGTTTTCACGTTTTATGGAATAAAATGAAATGACAAAAAGCAAATGCAGAAACATTCACCAATTTGAGTTTTTAGGAGCATGTCAATTAAGCAGTCACTTGCCTGACAAGTACTGTTTTAACTGAGCCTTAGCTACCTTTTTATCTCTCTGTGGGCAGTGAGTTTTTGTAGAGGGTAGTATTGAGGAAATAAATGTATATCAATTTGCCTTGTTATTTGCATAAAGAGATGATTTCATGACATCTAAAGCCCAAAGACAAATAGTCATCAACTAGTTCATCAAAGGCTGAGTATGTGCTGTCCTGTCTATGGGAAAGTGCATATAAAAGATCCCTTGCTGCTAATCAAAAAGTAGCCTATGTGGCAGAAGCAGGATTCTTCTATGAGCTGCATAACGCCATATGTCTGACACCTAATAGCCACTGAATAAACAATAAACAGTTAATTCCTTTCTAGAGCCCAAAATAATATTGGCAAAATATTGTTACTTAAAAAATTATTTAATGATTAAAAGAATTATTATTGGGAAAATTACTGAGCCCAACCCCACCTTCTGTTCATCTTCAGTACATCTTCAATACATGTAGCTGACGCCCAGTGTAACATCTGGAATAAACTGTCCTATATATGTAGGATTACCTACATGTGACATGTTTCATCTCATATTAGTTATTTATTTAATAAATTTGCCTGCTGGATGAAATATAATATCCAGTATAGAATGTAATATCCCGTATTAAATGTAAATGTGCTTGTAGATAACATCAAACGAAATGTGTAAAATGATAAAATCATGAAAAATATATCATAAATCAAAATATATGTAACTCTTTTAATTTGTCTATTTTATATGTACTGTATATTTTGGGGTGAAAAAAAATATGTGTGTGTGTGTATA
>JAULBS010114868.1:0-14713 GCA_032355785.1 Symmetromphalus regularis | reverse complement strand
GAACTAGTGAAATTGCTATATAGCACCTGCAAAGTGTCATACTAAAACCAGAAAGTTTAGAACTAGTGAAATTGCTATATAGCACCTGCAAAGTGTCATACTAAAACCAGAAAGTTTAGAACTAGTGAAATTGCTACATAGCACCTTCAAAGTTTCATATTAAAACCAGTTAGAAAGTTTAGAACAAGTGAAATTGCTATATAGCACCTGCAAAGTGTCAGTTAGAAAGTTTAGAACTAGTGAAATTGCTATATAGCACCTGCAAAGTGTCGTATTAAAACGAGTTAGAAAGTTTTGAACTAGGGAACTTGCTATACCGCACCTGCAAAGGCAAGCCCGTCCTGAACATAAAATAGTTATTTCTCAAATACCTAACAGCTGTTTACTTTTGTGGGTGGGAGGGAAGGGGGAGTTAAATAAATAAATATCTCTTGAAAGGCCAAATACAAAAGAAAGGAATGTTTGTATAATGATTGATATCCCAGGATATTTTTTAATCAGCACCTATAAAAGAATTCATTCTGTTAATCCAAAAGACAAACCAGTGTTCTGTTGACTAAGTTGCAAATGGTATATTTGGTAGTCTGCCTAGACACTACTTATTTGAATACATTTTAGAATACATAAATATAACATTAGCAAATGAGCAGGTGAAATGAGTTCAAAGAGAAAATATAATCAACTAATAAGTCATGCATTAATGATCAAACAATGCTGATATGTTTCAAGAAGTATTTCTGTAAAATACCCATCCCATTTGTAACATATGTTGGCATAATTATTGCACAATGCCACATCAGTTTCCATTATTAATAATAATAATAATAAAATAATAAAATTCTTTATTTTCAGAGGGTAATACATTTAATATTGCAACTGATCTCCCATGAGGCCCTCTGTAGTCTAAACATTTACAAATGTACATACAAATATTATACATGTAACATCATTGTTATCCTGTCTTCAAAATAATTATTTTCCTCTAAGCTACCTGTTTACTGTAATTATAACATATATAATAACTTCATTATTAGTGATATCCCTTGTTAAAAAAAAAAAAAATTTTAAATTTAAAATAAAACCATATTATCTGCAAAGATTGCATATCATATTTCAGGAAATTTTAATTTAAAATGCATGTGTCACAAAATTAATATATATTTTAAAATGTATTTTTTAAAATTAATTTGTCTTCCAGTTCAGACCAGTGCATGTTAGAGGAAAAGTAACAACACTTCTTATATATACATAAGGAAAATAATTATTTTTAAGACAGGATAAAAATGATGTTACATGTATAATATTTGTATGTACATTTGTAAATGTGTTGACTAGAGAGGGCCTCATGGGAGACCAGTTGCAATACTGTATGTAAAGAATTTTATTATTATTATTATTACCTTATCCGTGTACTGTCACCGGGGGTTGGGCAAGGAATTAACAAACACTTTTACTTGTGGTTGGTTGGTTGGTTGGTTGGTTGGTTGGTTGGTTGTACTTATTTTCTTGCTTAATTTAAGGTTTGATTATGCTATCCTGGGCAGACAACTCAGATTCCTGTTCTATTAGTCCATCACAGTGTTTGTAGGAGAGATGAAACCCAATGCTGCTACATTAATATAGCTAGTCTTACCAAAAGGCAGCAAGAGATCTTTTATATGCATTATCCCACAGAGGATAGGACTAAGCACAGCCATTGATAAACTAGTTGAGTACCATTGGTTGGTATACATTGAACTTTGCAGAGCATTCACTCTTGGTTGGAACTGGTATCAAGATTATGAAATCCCATGCTGTGGCTGAGATTTGATCCCAGTACCTAACAGCCAAGATGGTGCCTGTATTTTTCTCATACAACAGTACCTTTATATATACAGTGATAAAGTACTGTTACTCATCCTGTAATTGTCTTAGTGGACAGCCAGACACTAAGCTGCACAGTCTATCATGCCTGGTTGTGAGTACACAAACTGTACATTTTACATGAATTGTACACCTAGTGAATTGCACTTATACTTGCTACGAAGGTGTCAACCATAGACTTTATTTTGAGCTCTGACTGCAAAAAAACCCATGAAAGTCCAAAATGGTACTTTGATAGAAATTGAAATTTAATGTTAAATGTCATGTAAAATCAGAACACTTTTATATTTCACAGATATTTTTTTTTATGTCGGCTGTCCTCAGTATACAAAATGACATGTCCAAGATCTTTGATTGTGTGCGGATTCTAAATCAGCCTAAATTTCCAAAATGGACATAACTCTTTTTTGCAGTAGGCCATCAATTTACAAATTGCATGCATCATTTTACTCATAAAATAGACGTTCTTGAGTACTTTATCATGATATACAATGTAAAAGTACTCAAGCAACTAAATGACGTACTTTCATTAAGAAAGAATCTTTGACTGTGCTCTAATGTCAGGTCAATTCTGTCTATGATTTAACAGTAATTGGTGCAGTGCGTGTAATCATTAAAGAAGGGAGAGTTGGGGTGATATGAGGTAATATCCATTTATAAAAGCATCTAATAGTAGTTCACCCATTTGTGTGATCTCTTATCTTGGTACAACTGCTTATAATTCATATTTATCTTCTCAGAGGTTGTCTCGTCCATACTTCAAAGACTCACAATAATTGTTTACTGTAAAAAGCAACATGGAAATCTTCTTCATATTGGTTTATTGTTGCCAGCTGTAGACGTCTCTTTAAATAGTGATAATGGGGTAGTATGTTTGTTGGTTGATCTGCATCATATGTGCCAGTTAGTAAATGATAAAAAAAGAAAGGATTGGTTGTTAAATGACCCCACAGTACATTGTTTCTTCAGTGGCTATTAGGTGTCAGACATGTAGTGTTTTGTGATTCATGGTCTTTTAGAAGAAACCTGCTATCACCACTTAGGCTACTCTTTTTAATAAGCAGCAAGGAATCTGTTATATGTGCTTTTCCACAGATAAGATAACAGATACCACAGCCTTTGATAAACCAGTTGTGGACCACTGGTTTGTGGTTCTGGTACTATCTGGTATAAAATCAAAGCACATTTATCACATCAGTGATCATAAAAATCAGAAATACACAATAAAATAAGGAATTCTTTGATCATGTAAAGTAAATGCTATAACAGATGCTAAAATGTTCTTATGTAGTTAACCAGACATAGCAAAGAAAGCATATGCAATTAAAAGAAAATCTTTGTATATATTTGGATAGAAATGGTTCTGTGTAGCAGAAAATTATGCAAATAACAGGAATATGCTATTATCAGTGATGCAATTAAGTGGACTCAACTGTACATAGATTTCTACTACATAGTGACATGTATAAAGTGGCTTTTATAAACAAGTAGGTTTTTTTATATCAAAACTTTTTTGCTACCCTGGAATTACAAGACTTTGTATATCTTGACAGTAAAATCTATTAGGTTTTTACACGTATGTAAAATCTATTAAGTTGGAAGATTGTAATTGAAGGGTGGTTGACTGTTGAGACTGTCCATTCCAAAGGAAAAACCTTTAGGGAATATGGAGTGATGATAGCTTGTAAAATAATTCCATTTTTAGAATGGAAAAAAAATCCATAAAAAGTTTAAAGTGTCAATCATAAAAAATATCTGTAATTATTTTCAGTATTTTTTTCTCTGCTGTTGAATAAAACTGAACTGCAAATTCTTTAATCACTGAAACATTAGATAAAATAAGAAATATAAAAAAGGTTTGTCCTAAAGCAAATTGACTTTTCAGCATTAACTCACTTATTTTTTTTTAACTGATTTGTAGCGGCGTTAATAAGTACTTTAAAAATGTAAAGCTGTTTATCGGTAAGAGTAGTGCATTAGTGTGGAAGCGGTGAGTTTCATCTCATCTGCTAACACTAATCTCCATCTGAGTTGAGTGGCCAAGACAATGTGGTTGAATCTTAATTGGAGATAAGCATTAAAATAAGTAGAAACAGAAGGCGTGATAGTAACGGGTTTCACAAATACTGTGTTTAGCATCTAATAGCTGATGGGGAGTCATTAAACAAATAACTCTTTCCTTTCTTTAGATATTGTATTTCAAGTACTGTATGTTTGACACCTTAATGGTGCTGATTAACCAATGTGATGGGGTGTCATTAACTATTTCACTGCTAACACATTTTGCTGATATGTGTGTTGAGAGTAATTCTAAGAAAACTGATAAATTACCCCTGTAATCTTTTGCTTTTATCTCCAAAACTATTGAAGATAAAAGCATAACAAAATATTAAAGGAAAGGAAAATGAACAATGATTTTGTCTGTATCAGTGTAATTAAAAAAAAATGTAGCTGGTTATTACATAACCTTCCTGAAAGGCATGAAAAAAAAAGAAGAAAAAAAAGCTGACACTAACATACAGGTCAAAATAGTCCACAATGAAATCGGGATCATTGAGATTAACTTTACACAGTTCCACCTCCCAGGACCGAAATCTTCATCATCACTATCAGCATAGTAAAGCATCTCATCCACTACCTACATTCATTGCCTCTCAGCCATGGCTTCTAGGAGAAGAAATTTTCATATCAACTACCCCCTCCTGTGAAAAATTTTCCAACATTAGGCCCTTTGATTATGATAATAAGCTTTGTTTGACTCAGTAAAGAAGAGCTTTCAAGGGTGATAATTTTATTTGGTTTTTGGTTCACTTTTTCTACTATGCTGGATGAAATAGTAAGTATGTTGTATTTGGACATACTTTGTACATCTTCACAGCATTGGAAGTTGCAAATTTAGGACATCTGTCGTACGTCTACTGTGCAGTGAAGAGGTTAAACTTTCCTTTACTAACATGCAGAATAAAGGAAATGAATATTTTTTTTTCAATGACTTCCAAGCACTTTATTTACTCATGGCTATAAGGTGTCAAACAGACAATATTTGTGCTGTGTAGGGTTGATATTTGAAGCTCTAAATTATTGCTATGTGTAGTCTTGGGAGACATGGAGATGCTATAGGCTCAACAGAAAAGATAACATTATTTATGGGGCATGTCAGTAAAGTTCACTTTTGGACCAGTTTTTACACTGAAAAATGCAATATCCCTTTTCTGAATTATTGTTCCCTTTTAATACAGTACCAAGAAAAATATATAGTGTATGTGTATGGTGAGTGGGTCTGAGAGTGAATACAAAATTGTTTTTAATTTCCTGGCTCACCAACTTCTAAGAACTAACAAAAATGATTATAAATATTATTGAGAATAAACATTTCTGGTGACTCAGTCTGATATGGTAATTTCAACAATATAGCCAATGCAAACAAACCCAAAACAGATGTACATGTATATTGTTCCTAAAGATGAAAGGAAAAATAATTGGATTAAGCACAAAAATGAATGAATATGTTGGCTCAATACTTTATCGGTGAGTCGCAGACATAGTATGTGCTTATTCTATTAAATTAGTCATTTGTTATTCTGGTATTTGAATGAATGATTTTTTTGTTATTGTCAATGATGGAATACACCCAGCTGTGGCAGATCTGTTTTGTATATAAACAGTACACTAACGTCTGATTAAACTGTATAAAATACAGATAAACATGTGATGTTGCAGACTATTGATTAGTGAAATATCATCTTTGTTCAGAGTCTGGTCTCCTGGCAGGGTTTCTGTGGAATATTAATATTGTAATGCCCAAATGACATGCAGGGAAAGGGATATTAAACAAATAAACAATCAATCAAAGCCCAAAAGACATGAACCAATCATTATGCTGAATACATCTGCATAATTGCTTCATTTTCAGTATGAGAAAGGAAAGGTCTGTTTATTGACACCCTAGCACATTATCTTTTTTGTTTTTGTTTAAAGCGCATTGATTTATTAATCATCGGCTATTGGATGTCAAACATTTAGTAATATTGACACATAGTCAAGTATGGACCAGCCTCAAATGGGTTTTGAACCACTGTTTTCTGCTTGAGAATCTGATGTCCTATAACTGGACCACTGAGGCTCACTCCATCACATTATTTATTCAGTGAATATTTGGTAAACATATGATATTCAGAGGAGACCCACTACCACCATCACATAGACTACTCTTTCTGATTGGCAGCAAGGGATCTTTTATATGTGCTTTCTCACAGACAGGATATCCTATGGGCTTTGTTATACCAGTTGTGGACCACTGCCCCACAGACAGGATAGCACATTCTAAGGCCTTTGGTAAACCATTTGTGGACCACTGGTCAGTGTAAGTGGTATGCATCTACTCAATAAGCCTTGTGGAGCACTCTGGATTTGAGCCAATACTGAGATTAAAAACCCCATGCCTCAACTGAGATTTAATGCCAATACCTACCAGCTGCCAATCCAATAGTTTAACCAAATCAAGTCAAGTCAAGTAAAAGTTTTGCATGCCCACATCCATATTGGTTTGGGCATTTCCCCCTGGATTCCATGCCTTAAGAGAAAGGCACCTAATCCAGGGCAGAAAAGTGACAAAACAATAAAGAGAGAGAAACCATTGTGCCATCGAGGCTTGTACATTATAAATGGAACCTGTGTTTTTTTTATATACAACAAGAGAAAACCCATTAAAGCTGATGAATAATTATGGGCAGTATCATCTGAGCATTATAAGTCATTAGATCGATTAGTAGGGGTTTTGTGAGATATTAATGGTGTTGTATTTCTTTAAAGACACTTGTTGCCATGAAACCATTAAAGTCTCAAACTTTTGTATCATTGGCTAGTGACAGATTCTGTCTTGATTGTCACAACAATATAAACAATACATAAACCAGATGTACACAGGCCAGCTATTTCTTGCCTGCTAAATGTAGAACAATCCTTCATAGTAGAAAGTTAACTTTTTCCTGTCCATTTCCTGGGTAGGTTTGGTGTCTTGTTACAGAATTTCAGTGGACATCTTGCTCTTTTTTTGCCTGTGTTATCTGTTGTTGATAGTTCAGCTAGAACTGCTTGGATTAATTGTAAACAAAAATCCTTGGCCAGCTCAGGCAACAGAGATTTTACATAGAGACCAACAAATGTCTTTAATCGTTCAATTTTCTGACCAGACTGAGTTGCCATTAGCTTGGCTGAATGTTGTTAATCGGTTCAATTTTCTGACCAGACTGAGTTGCCATTAGCTGGGCTGAATGTTGTTAATCGGTTCAATTTTCTGACCAGACTGAGTTGCCACTAACTGCCTAGCTGATGGAAAATCAGAATCGGGCATTTGTCTTGTTGGGTCAGAGTACTTGTATTTATTACAATTCATACATGTTGGGTAATAATGGAGAATATGAGAAATTTTTTTAAGCCTGCATTTGAATTCTAATGCAATTTATGCTTTGAATGTTATTTTTATCTGTCTTTATTGATATTTATTTGGGTGTTCAGTGAACTTTGAAACTGCTTTTTGTCAGTTGTATTATGTCTCTTCAACTTACTTGTAGGCATAATTTTACTTGTTTGTACATTTCTAGCATCTTATATTAGGAATCATTCACAATTCTTATTTCGTACAAAGCATATAAATTATCCAATCCCAACCACCACATTCATAGCTTAAAATTTCTATTTTGAAACATTTCAAATCAACATTTTAATTATTAATTTTAATTTGTTTGCTGTCTATGGCATACAGTTTTTATGAAAATAAATATGTTGATAATTGGGAATAAGTGACCCTTTACATACATATATATATACCACAGTCCGTTATGTTTTATATTTCAGATGTTTTCCGACTTACCTGCAGATACGATATTGGCCAACCATCGTGAAACAGCAGCTACTGAAGTAGAACCAAGTATTCCCAGAAGCAAGGCTATGCATTTCTCTACTGGAATCAAAATCGTCAGTGAAATTCTCTCTAATTGTATCTCTTATTTTTTCATTTGTTACATGCATCTCTCAACACAAACATCCATATTGTCGTTTTCTTATTTTATCTTTTATCTCCATCAAAAAGAAAATATTTTTTCTGCTCCTCCAAGCACTGTTAATGATTAGGTTTCAGAATTATACAAATAGTAAACAAATACTAATATTCCATTAAATGATTGAACAATAGTTAAATTTAATAAGTAAAAAATAATATTAATGAAACAAATTTATAAAATAATATAAAGGAATAACTAATCTATGACTACTTAGAACAAAAGTAAGAACAACAAAAAATATATTAACTTATCTACAGCAGGTTTAAGAAGAAGAAAAAATGTAATAACTATTTAAACTAAACATATTCAAAGATTTTACCTAATTTAAACATAGATCATCATACCACCAGAATGACAACTAGGCTACTACCATTGTTGAAATACTACCCTTACTGTAAACAAATTAACAACTTACATTGAAATTTGAAATGAACATACTCCTGAGTAAAGTTTACTTTAATGTTGAAGTGGTTTAAAAGCAATTGTACTCTGCAGCATTAAATGTAAGAACCTTTCTTACTACGTCTTGTTATTAATTTTGAATTGCCATCTCACAAATGCCTTCGAAGTCAGTAACAATGGATACCAAGCAAACATTTAAGAGAAAACAGCTATTATCAGTAAGACCTCTTTTGACAGATTATCTTCCCTAAGATGCCCATTGCAAACAGAAGCTTATGTGGTGAAAGTAGACCATATGACAGAAATCCTATATGTTTGACACTTAATGATTGTTGATTAACAATGTTCTTGAGTGTTATTGAATAAAAAATTCCTTTCTTTACTACAGATTGTTTAAAGAGGCAAGTGCCACTACATAGGCTACATTTTTGATTAGCTGTAAAAGATATTTTATTTGAATTTTTTTACAGACTGGCTTTTAAATTAATATACCAGTTGCAGGTTGGTTTTCAGACTTGATATGCAGCATATTGTTTTAATATTCTGTACACAGATATGCAGTGATAAATGTTTGTGATTTGTTTTCAGGGCCACCAAGAGAAATTCATCCCCATGCCAGTAGATGAAGAGGTATCTCAGTATACATATGTTCCATTTGAGTTGGAGAACTGTGGTCCACATTTGCCGTCCATTGATGACATTATAGCATGCAGGTACATGTACAGTATACACAGAATTTTTTTTAATTACAAGCTTTTAAATTTAGATTGATGTCTTCAGTTGTATTTATATGTTCTAAACAGACACACATTTCCTACATATTCAAATCTTTTCTTGTTTTTCAACAACAAATTACTGTTATTATGATGATCAGTTTTTGTTAATAATGTTAACACAAACTGCTAAAAAGAAATTAGTCAGTTAGCAGAAAGAGCAGCAATCCAATCTCTGGAAGAATATAACTTACTTATTACTTATATACCAAGTTTCTTCCCATACCTGTGTGTATATGTTCACAAACTGCACAGGAGGCTAGTCATTTTAACATTTAACAGCCCCAGTGGTGCTGTGGTTAAGTTATCATACTCATGACTGGTAGGTATTGGGATCAAATATCAGCTGAGGCATGCAATTTTTAATGTTGATATTGACTCCAACCCAGGGCAAGTGGTTTCCTCTAAAGATTATGAGTTCAAAACACCATATGTCCGATAACTAATAGCTGCTGAATAAACAATGTTGTGTGGAGTGATTAAACAAATATTTCTTTCTTTTTAACATGAAAGATAGTGATACTGATGATTATATTTGCAGGTATTTATCAAATGTGAGGTCGTCTTCAGATTCGGAGAGAGGAGGTGGGTTCGAGGCAAGTATTGCATGCCAGCGGGCTTTACAAGATGCCTTTAATGGACTTTTCTTCTCAGCGGATATCGATCATTGCCAAGAAGTACCAATGGTCACATAACAGTACTGTTTTCTTAATAAACTCTGGCTGAAATCATCACTTCCAAGAACCATTCATACATAGGAAAAGTTGCACATCTTCCATTGATAATTTTCAAGAAGTTGTATTGCAGAAAGACTGCAGATACAGATTTTTTTTTATTTTATGTAATTGCAATGATTACATTTTACATGTGTTTCAGAAGAAACAATATTTGGGGATTTCGTAAAGATAATCTCATAAATGTTGCAAGAAACACAAAAATTGTACGTCATTTATTTTCCCATGTATTTAGGATTGTGTATTTTGTGGTGCACTGTGGTAGAAATTAAGCAGTATTTCCATTTGTCAGGTGGATTGTTTGTCTAGACATGTTACTAGTCCCTAGATAACAGAAAAATATCAACCTCCGCTGAGGGTTTGAGAGTCCAGTATTCTACCAACTGAGCTAATAGGGAAATTCCCACTAGCTACTGGTAGTAGAGCACTTTATTCTAACATGATTAAACCTATACAAAAATCCACTAGTCCCCCATCCAGGATATAAACATTATACAAGACTAGAACATTCTTATTGGTCCAAGTGACAAGTGTAATTTAATGTATTCGCTTGAAGCCAATGGGTTGTGTTAGTTTTACACATTTCTTCACTGGTAAGTAAAGACCTGTTTTCTCTTTGTTGGTTATCTATAAAACATTGAATGGGTTGCTAGTTGTTTCTCTTTTTGTTTCAATAGGGAATAATTGAGAGTAGGTTGTTGAATAACCTCATGGATTTGTGATAACATTTCTAACAAACTCCTGTCATCTAACTAAATTTGTATGTTCATTCTGTGACAGCAGTACAAAAAATGTGAAACAGCAATTGTTCATTTGTATGCCCATACACAACTTTAAATTGACACAACTGACAACTGGAACAATTTAAATGAATGCACAGATGTACTTCACATATAAAGTTAACAGTTGGATATATGGCTATGATTGTTTTTGTTTAACGACAACCCTAGAGCACATAATCTATTAATCATCGGCTATTGGATGTCGAACATTTTGACACAAGTGTGAGCTAGCTTCTGATGGGTTTGAACCAAAGTCTTCAGCTTGAGAGACCGATGTCCTACCACTGTACATGGTTATGAAACCATGTAACCAGAATTCCATTTATGTCATATTTTGTGAATTTTCATGCTCCATGATAGTTGACAAGATTGCGAATACTATGCTTGGATAACATAATATGTTTTTACAAATTAATAATAGACTAGTGCTAAATTGTATGCTGAAGACTGACAAATCCAGTTAACACTTGACAGCATACTTGGGTTAAAGTAATATTCAAGACTGATAGTGTATATTTGTGTTGTATGACACAACAATATTGTAAAGGTAATTAATTTTCATTCTTTGATGACCAGGTATTCTATAAGATAATATGAACAATTACTTTGTGTGACAGATTATTCAGATTAGTGTCTTTGTGTGAGACCACACAGGTATTTTGAGAGACCTTTCTAAATCAGACTGATATTTTCGTCTTTCTCTGTGTGCTGTAAATGTATTATTCACATTGTTATATGTTTGAATCGAGTCGTGTATAATACAGTGACTATGCAAACTGTTTAGATGCAAAACATTTAATTTTGTGTTTGATGGGTGTTTGTTTTTTTCATCATTGATGTAATAAAGACTGTGATATCATGTCTAAAATCACTTCTTTTGTTCAAATGTGTTTGTTAGTTTTATTTATTTCAAAATCATTTTTTTTTTTAACGCATCTACTTTGACTATAACTTTTAAAATCGTAATAGATACTACCAAAGACTTTACTAAGAAACTGAAAAACCTGTGCTTGAACCTTTTCTGGGGAATATCTACATAAAAAAAAAACCCTACTATTGTGAATACAATGTGAATTTTTCTGAACCCACCCAACTTGTCACCCATATATGTAGTGTTCCTCGGGAACTGCTAGTACACAATCACAGCTGCCTTGCGTTCAGAAATTTGATAGAACTTTTACGTGAAGTGCGACTAAGTTAAGTTGGGACACGTTAAAACACAAGTTATTTATAAACAATAAAGGACAATTTGTCAAAAACAGAAATAAAGATGTCAGACTCGTTATAAACTGCATGTAGGCTTACTTACATTTTTTTTATTTTTATCCTTGTGGTTTAGAATATAAAATAGAATACTTGTATGTATTTATAGTATAATCAGTAAGTTTTCAAATATAATTGTTATACTGCATAGTGCCTTGGAAAGCAATGTAGTGATTTCTCATTTAACGGTGTTCCAGTTTTGAAAGGACAGATTTCTGAAATTTACTTCCATGTGAAGATTCTAATGTCACGGTTGAAAGCGACAGTATCCAACAAACATCTATCACATCAGGATTATGTACCGTTTAACATCTAATGTTAGTTTATAAATATATTTTAAAAAATTTAATTATTTGTATAAATATAATATTTTATTTTTTGATAGGAAAATGGCCGCTTTTTGTACTAAAATAAAACATAATTCATAACTACTGCATTGGCTGTGGATAACAATTTCACAAATTAAGTTAAAATCAATTCGGATCATTATACTTACTATTCAGTGCTGTAGTCAGAGGCTGAAATGTAGCGGAGGCAGATTTGAAGAAGGCCCCACTGTATAAAGTAGATTCGTACAGTTTTATAAGCATGGTCGAAAAAAAAAACAGACTAGGCAGTTGCCTCGTCTGCCTCAGTGCTGGCTACGGATTTGCTATGTGTGCAGCTTATACCTAGCAGGCGCGGATGCAAAATTTCCGAAGGGTGGTATTCTGAAAGGGGGGATGTGTCCAAATGTGATGAGTGAATAGGACGGGGGAAAAATTTGTTAATGTTCACGTCCTTCCACTCGGGAAATGGTAAAAACAAAATATATACGAGAAAGGGGAGGAGAGGGGGGTGGGTGGATCAGACAGTAGAGGGATGAAAATACCTAAACTTTAGAGAAAAAAACAAATTGATTTGGAACATGATTTTATTATCACAGTAACAAGACAACATACACAGGACATAACTATATAGGTTTCCAATATTAAAATAATTTATGTAATATATATAACAACACACATTCAGTAACAAACGAGACAAAATATTTAAAGTAGTGAGAAAAATACCAAAAAAGTTATTTTTGTTTTAATTCTTTTTAAAGGTTAATCTGACAAGTAAAGAATCTGTAAATAAATATTTAAATCTTATCCTATTTGCTTGTTTATGACCTCGTCGATTTACAAATTGCGCTTACTCTAGACAATTTACATAAACTGATACACACTAACAATAATAAGTATTAGTAGCATAACCAATGAAAAAACGACGCCAAACCGCCATTAGTCCACTGTTTGGAAGATCGAACGCCAAAGATGGTGCTGGTTTAGACGTTATTAATATGTTCCCAAACCTATCTCCAAGAGTGATAACACAGTAGACCCCCTAACCCCCCCCCCCCGAGTATTCTTTAATGTTTATTATTTTTTTAAATTATATTTTTTACAAAATATTCATATCGCTAAAATTAGAGGGGGGTGGGCGGATCCCTGGGGTCCTCGCCTAGATCTGACACTGCCTCCTCCACAAAATGAACAAATCACCGCAGTTTTGTTAATTATGTAAAATGTCCGGAAGGAAAGGATTGGTTGTTTAATGACACCCGAGCACATTGTTTATTCAGTGGCTATTATGTGTCAGACATATGGTGTTTTAAGACTCGTGGTCTACAGGGGAATACTGCTACAGCCATATACTGTTTTTACTGATTAGCAGCAAGGAATCAAGAAGCGACAAACAGGACAGCAGATACCATGGCCTTTGATAAATCATACAACTGATCGGCCCATGTGCCGTACCCATTGACATTTGATCCCAGTACCTGCCAGCCGTGCGTCCGACAGTGTAACCACTACAAATGAAAACATCTACTTATAAATTGACAAGGTCATAAACAATCAAATTCCTATATAGGGTGAGTATAATTAAATGGATATTTACAAATTATATACTTGCTAGTTTAAACGTAAAGAAATAATCGACAAAAACATATTGTTTCTGTCACTACTTTAGTTTCGTACATGCACCATTAATTATGAAATTTACTACATGTAAAATGTATACAGCTGTACTATTGATATATTGCTACGAATTAAAACAACAATTTTGGACAAATAATACAGATATGTCCAAACATATTTCTGTTTCGTTCAGTGCCTCTGGGTCATTCATTAAATGCGTACGCCAAAATGATAAAGTTAAAAAATTATATGTTTAGAGATAACGACTACTTCCCTGTAAACTGAAACATTTTGGGATTATAATAAGTAGAGTTGCAGGCCCACTGATATGGGGGCCACTGTCCCGGGTTCCGTGGACGCCCAAAGGCCCCTTAAAAATTAATATAAAGTAGATATATTAGTCTTCTCCCCTTGAACCCCCACCAGTGGCCCTATTTAGTACCCAGCCCCGGGGCCTACCTGAATGTGGTCTTGCATATACAATTATGATTTATTCACGAACGTACGAAATGAACGGTCCATACTGCACTTTTGTTAACTAGTAGTTCTGAGCAAAAGGACAACATAATATTCAAATGTTTGCAAACTTCAATGTTTTATTTCAAATATTAATATTGCAGTTCTGAATATACGTATTGCTACGAAACAAGGGCGAAAATCCGTTCCTGAAAGTGTGTGGGGGGGAACGGAACATACCCGTGTCCAAAAAGTGGGGGGACGGACCATCCCACTGCACACCCCCTCCCCCAACATTATAGACCACTTGTGTACTTGGTATATTTGCGCTAAGATGACATGGTTAAGTGTTACAGTTATACAATAAAGAGAAATACTGGTAAAGATTATTATTTAGGCATTTTAATTTTAATTTCACTGAAATTTTCAGTTTTT
>JAULBS010114857.1:0-14714 GCA_032355785.1 Symmetromphalus regularis | reverse complement strand
AAATAATTTAAATTAATTTTCACGGTCGGTAGTCGGATCGATCCGTCTCAGTGGACCCATTTGCAGTTTGCGCTATTTTCCGTTCCAACCAGTGGTCCACAACTGGTTCATCAAAGGCTGTGATATGTGCCGTCCTGTCTGGCACAAAGCATATAAAAGATCCCTTGCTGCTTATCCAAAAGAGTAGCCTATGTGGTGGCTGCAGGTTTCCTCTAAAATACATGTCAGAATGATCATATGGTTGACGCCCAATAGTAATGATAAGATAAAAATCATTGTGCTTTAGAGGCATCGTTAAATAAAACAAACTTTACTTTTTTTATTTTTTTATTTTATTATAGTCGAAAGTGAGGATGGCAGATGATAAACTAATAAAAAAAAATTATGGAGCCTTATAATTCTAAATGATAGATTTCAAGGCTATAACATGATTGTGTCCCCTTTTAAGGCTCCTTTTTTCACATTATAAATGATAAAGCACATTGCATAAAATGAGTCTACATAATTGTTAATCTCCCTTAAACCAGAATTGTCATTTTTTCCTGGTACGAACTGGAATATACAAGTGTACAATTGGTTTCTGTAGATATAGCGAAACCACCAACATCATATTCGTAAAACTAAGCACAAACATTTCTGAAATAAAACATTTGTCTGTCACAGAAAAATAAGCAGATATATCAGTATGACGATGCAATTCATGCACGCACGCAACGTTGTTGTCATCTGCCGTTGAATGCCTCTCCATATCAAACACTAACACTGCCCAGTTATCCAATGAAAAATAAATAGTCATCAACTTGTGTTGGTCGAACCTATTTTGTACATGTAGGTTGGTCAAGGTCGATTGTAGATTATTTGGCAATGGTGGAGATCATGGTCCCCTATTTTTATTGCTTATCTGACAGACACTCTGGTTCAAAATGCTTCTCATAACTGTAAGGTTGGAGAAAGTAAATTTTGTTTTATTTAACGACACCTCGGCTATTGAAAATGGCATATCACAAAATTTAATAAGCATGGACATATTTGAAAATAATTTAAACTGATGTTGTTCTGTGCGAGCTTTTATAAGTTAGTAGTCCAGCGGTAGAACTTCGGATTCTCAAGCTGATGACAGTGGTTCAAAACCCATTGCAGGCTGGCTCAATCTTGACCAAATGTTTGACATCCATTAGCTGATGATTAATAAAAGTAAACTTTGTTTTATTTAACGACACCTCTAGAGTACATTGATTTTATCTTATCATCGGCTATTGAACATCAACCATATGGTCATTTTGAAATATGTATTTAGAAAAACCCCGCAGCCGCCACATAGGCTAACTTTCCAATAAGCAGTAAGGGGTCTTTTATATGCACTGTCCCATAGACAGGACAACACATATCACAGCCTTTGACGAACCAGTTGTGGACCACTGTTTGTAACGGAAAATAGCCTAAACTGCAAATGGGTTCACTGAAAAGGATCGATCCGATGATGGACCCATTCACAGGCAGACATGCCACTGTTTGAGTTACATCCCACTCTCGGTGAAGGAAGATTACAAAAGTAAAAAAAAAGAGTAATTGTTGCAACAAGGGTAATTATAATCGATTATCTGGCTGCCAAATTGAAGCCTTGTTAACTGTAACAACGAGATGCATTTTGAACTTGAGAGTCTGTCAGATAAGAAATAAAAATAGGGGGCCGTGATCTCCACTTTTACCGATTATTTTTATCCAACATGAAAAATCATCCACCATGAAAGAGATGAAAATGAATATCTTGTTCCTCTTGACCTACGACCTCATTTCTCGATCCGTCTACTTGGTAAACAGATTTCATGTTATAAAATGCATTCATACTTTTTTTAAAAACAAAGATCCACCGATTTCGTATTACAGCGCCACACGGAAGTCAAAGAGAATTGTCTCCCGATACATCACAGATCATCATTTCGTGTACATCACATGATAACAACGTAAAACATCCACCGCTCAGTCTGATTGGAGAATACTGTTTTCAATAGCCGTTTTGCTTTATCACAATAATATTAGAGTTAAAAAGTCTACATACAACTAAATTTGGTTTTAATTATAATTAAATAACTGTTTTCAACATTGTTTTGGTTTATTGTAGAGGTAATAAGAATTAGAAAAGACCAGATGCAATTAAATTTAGTTTTTAATTATAATAAAATAATTTTCCAACATCCTTTTGCTTTAAGAAATTTGGGTTAATAAAGTCTAGATGCAATTAAATTGTTTTAATTATAAAAAAATAAGTTTTTAAAATCATTTTGCCTTACCATAGCAGTAATAACAATTAGAAAAGTTTAGATCCAATTAAATTTAGTTTTAATTATAATAAAATAAATTTTCAACATCGTTTTGCTTTATCATAGTATTAATTGGGTTAGAAATATACATTTACTTTTAATTTAAAGTCAAATTTTGTTATGTCAAAGTTCTTACAATTATCAAAATTTTTAGGAAAAGAGATAACACAATTTGTTATTTTTTTAAATTGAAAATTTCAGCCCTTAAAATTCAAACAATGTTACCACAGTGCTTTATTTCTGTCACTAAATTCTTTTACAGTAGCATTGCAAAAGCAGGAAATAAGAATACTGCATAATATATTTATATGTTTGTCACAGCAGTAAAATGCGGACACTATTTAATTTTATGATAGCTTTTACAGTGGCAGTTCTGATTGCAGATTTTGAGAATGGCAATTGTGAAAAAAGTAAGCATAAAGATGTCACATGAGCGAAAATCAAGATTTCCCACAAAAATAATACAATATAGATGGCGTTTATTACTTTTCAGTGTTCACAGACAGTTCCGAGTGATTATTCAGTAAACACAGCATAGGTGGTAGCTTTGTTTAGCATAGGCTAGCATTCGTGAAGCCTATGTAACCATTCAAAAGTCGGAATTCTACAAATCTGTGGAGAATTCTCAACCCTGTGATTGCCACAATGAATTTGAAAAGCTGGAATTTTGATTAGTTTTAAACAAGCTAAGATTGCAAGATATGGCAGACATTTTGAATGGCAGACATATTGAAAACAGTGCCACCTCATCAGACCAATCGAAAGACACAAATCACAGAACAGTGGACAGGTTGGTCCATCATCAACTAACAATTCCCCTCGTCACTGTCCTCTCAGCAACTAGTGGGCAAGGGTTGCCTGCCCCTTAACACTGAGTTGTCTCCCATGACACGAATTAGCTTCCTGTTCACTCCAACTGACTGTTCGTCAGAGTATAACACAGCACTTACAGTATCTCTGGCGACCTCCGCCTACGGAGGGTGGGGGTGTCACAGGTGCGAAGTAGGCGTGCACTTTGATGTCAGGAAGTCGAGTCTGTAAATAAACAAGAAAAATAGAAAAAAACATATCAAATAGTGAAACTGTAGATTTTAAGAGAAAATTTTATTTATTTAACAATCCACTCAACACAAAAGTTAATATTTATTTAATAGAAAATTGTATTTATTTATTTAATTATCTCTTCAAGTACAAAAGTAAATAATTACTAGCAACTGGGGGAGTAACACTGGTTAATTTAAAAAAAAAATTCATTTTATAATATATACACACACAAATTAATATTACTATGGATATACAATATAATGAAAATTTAAATATATATAGCCATATTTTAAAATGCTGTTTTGAAATATAACAGATCAAATATAACAAGATAACAATTTTAACATATAAATGTATGTAATCCTAAATGTAATATTTATTAACATAATTTATTTTTTCTTTTATTGTCAGGTTATAATAAAGTGATATTATAGGGTGTTCAATAATCAAAATATATTAATAAATAAAAAAGACCGACACACCCCTTAACAAAGCCGACATATTTATTCTGTCAATGACATGCAACACTCACTCGTAATCTGCGTATACCGGCTCTGGTTATCAACTGACAGTCGTAAAGTTCAATTCTTTCGAGACTTTGACAGCCTAACAAATGTTCAAGAGATGCGTCGGTTATAAGCGGACAATTATCCAACTCTAAAACCTCCAGATGTTCAATGGCACATGGGCTTTCTCCGAGCTGTCGGATTCCTTCGTCAGTTATCAGCTCGCAGTGTGAAAGACTCTAAGGAACAAACAAACATTTTGTAAATGAATTTTTAAATTTTGTTTATTAATATTTTCTTTTGATACTTTTTGTTTTTAATTTTTAGTTGTTATTCACCAATCCTTATATTAGAAGTCCATCCAGAGAGGAAATGGGGATGGGTTGTCAACAGGACCCAGTAATTTATAAATTGTCGTAAATTTGTCTCAATTTCAAGGGTTGATCAGCATTTCAAATAAAATGTTATTCATAAATATTTGTACATACAACTAAAAAATTAAACCATTTAGTAATTAAATTATAAATTTAATTTCCTAACACTGGAGCATATTTATAGGATATTAAATGAAATTCCATTTCACTCGGAACATAAACATGATATGAAATTGAATGAGGTTTGATATTTCATTTATTACCCAACAAAACTGTAGAAACAGTGTCAAGATTTGTTACATCATGTTAATGGTGATTTTGACAAATCACATTATACACAGTGTTTCCCAGAGAGGTGTTACTTTTATATGTACTAAATTTTCAACACTACACAAAGAACAATTTAAATACTATTTAAGGCAAAGTCTTACCAGGGCCGCAAGTTTATTACAGTATAAAGCAAGGTGAGCAAGTGTTGTATCTGTGATCTGAAAGCAAACCAAACAGTCAACAAAATTCCAAAGAAACAAAGTTATTTTATTTAACGACACCTCTATAGCACATTGATTTTTATGTTATCATTGACGATTGGACAAGAATCATATGGTCATTCTGACATATGCATTTAGAGGAAACCCGCTGCTGCCACAAAGGCTACTCTTTTTTGATAAGCAGCAAGGAGTCTTTTATATGCAGTGTCCCACAGACAGGACAGCACATACCACGGATTTGATGAACCAGTTGTGGATCATTGGTTCTAACGGAAAATAGCCCAAACTGCAAATGGGTCCACTTAGAAGGATCGATCTGACGACCTACCAGTTCACAGACAGACACGCTACCGTTTGAGCTAGATTCCGCTCCTTTAAAGAACAAGTTGATTGCCTGTCATTCATATCTTAATGTATTTCCAATAAACTTTGAAAAATAATAAGTCACTTTAACATTTGTTTTTTGTAATAAAAATCAGTTAATTTCTCTTTTTTTTTTACATCTACAAAACATTATGGGCCAATTTCACGTGTCTGATTTATCAATAAATATGGATTAAACAATACGTTAAAGGGCTACATTCAAGGTAAGTTGAAAAAAAAATATATTTTTACAAACCTGAATACATTCTTCAAGATCCATCTTCTCCAGCTGATGACAGTTCTGAAAGAGATTTGTACACATGGTCTACATAATACAGTCAAGTCCACATAATTGCCTTCCTGATAATAGCATATTCCTGTTATTTGCATAATATTCTGCTGCCAGAACCATTTGTAATGCAAATATATACAAAGAATTTCTTTTAATTGAATATGTTTTATTTACAATGTCTCGTTAATTGCATAAGAAAATGTAGAAAACTTTTTTTTATTATTCCAAAGTACCAAGTTAGTATCATGGCAGATATTAACATTTTAATCAAATAATCACAAAATGACCACAAAGAAAGTGTAACCGTATACTATTTTTACATCTGTTATAGCATTCAGGTTACATGGTCAAAGAATTCCTTACTATACTGAATACTTCAGATTTTTGTGATCACTGTTTGACAAATGTACAGTATAACCACGATTTACCACCTACTGTCGTACCACTGTGATTTTGTTGTTATATCGAGTTGGTGTTAAAGCGAGGGTGCCAAGGATGCACCACCAAACATTATTGTCACGTGATCATCAGAGCGGCTTTTTGTCTTGTACCGCTACTTCTCTGAACTGCAGAATCACTGCAATGACAACTAACTAACACAGTGGTGTTATCAATCATTAGACAATAACAAAAGAAACAACTCCCGATGAGCATAATTAAGACCAATATACTCCTGTCGAGCTGCTTGATTACAGCTATTTGAAGCATTGGCGATACAATCGAGGGGAGTGTAACATATAAAATGCGTTTTGTTGAAAAATATGTTTGGCGGATGTTGGATAGTGAGGGTGGCACTAAATAGAGGGAATTAACATAGAAAACAAATGGTACTTGAAAGAAAGTTGGCGATACGAGAGGTTGGCGTTAAATCAGGGGGCGATAAATCTAGGTTATACTGTACCTTAATTTTATACCCTATGCAATTATGAGTATTCTACTGTATAATTACAATACTTGCAAAAATGTGGTCGTTAAAGAGACAACTTAGGATGGTACGGTTTTGCTCACATCTCACAAACCAACAAGTAAAGTAAAATAAAATATGTTTTATTTAACGATGCCTCTAGAGCACATTGATTTTTATTTCATCATCATCGGCTATTGGATGTCAATCATATGGTCATTCTGACATGTTTTAGAGGAAATCTGCTGTCGCCACTGTTGTGGGCCACTGGTTGGAATGTAAAATAACCCAAACAGCAGATGGGTCCACTGAGAAGGATCAATCTGACAACCGACCGTTTCACAGATGGTCACTCTACCATTTGAGCTACATCCCGCTCTCAAACCAACAAAGATAGAATCATAATGTTTTGCATGTAGAGTTTTTTTTTTGTTAATCTATCTTTGTGTGCTAATTTTTTAACAAAGTAAATTATATGAAATACAATTGTTTTAAATTTTGGTTGCTGGTAGCTTGAAAGGGGTTAAAGGAGGATTTTTTTTTTTTTTTTTCATTATTAAATTTTGAGATGATCCCTCAATACTTTGGCTATGTTGAATACAAACCCTGGCTAGAGCCTGAAATCCACTGTCGGTGAGATGCGTACAGCTGGCCACCTCTAACGTTCTGCAGGATAAAAAGAAAAATCCATTTTAAACATTTCCATTTTCGAAGAAAGAAAGAAATAAAGAAGATATATCTGTTAAACAACCAAATCTGTTTTCAGCTTTTTAAAGTTAAATGATTTTAGGGGCCATTAGTTGTTTTCATAATTTTCACGAGCATATAAAACATACTTTGTGGGGGGGTGAGGGGGATGGGGATAAAGGGACATGTATGCTTTTCAAAATAAAAATAAAATGATAATACTATTGCGGAATTCATCATTTTTTTTTCCTTTTCTGTTTGTACACTATTGGGGAAAGGAGTATCCGGAAAAAGAGTATGTTTTGTATGCTCATGAAAATGATGAAAAAAATGGATGACCCCTAAAACGTCTGAAGTGAAAATAATACCGGCCTCCGTGGCTAAGCTATCGGACTCGAGGCTGGTAGGTACTGAGATCAAGTCTCAGTCGAGACATGAGATTTTTAATCTCAGTATTGGCTCCAACCCAGAGTGAGTGCTCCGCAAGGCTCAGTGGGTAGGTGTATTCCACTTACACCGACCAGTGGTCCACATCTGGTTTATCCTTACTATATTGTTATCCTTTCTGTGAGATATGCTGTTTATCAATAAGAATAACCGTGTTAGTGTGGTGGCAGCAGGTTTCATGTCTTCCACTAACACTAACCTCTGTCCTGGACAGACAGCACAGGAAACTGCATTTTGTGCCCAGGACAGCGTGCTTGAACCTTAATTGGTATGTGCTATCCTTTCTGTGAGATATGCCGTTCATTGATAAGAGTTGCCATATTAGCATGGTGGCAGCATGTGGTCTTTCCTACTAACACTAACCTCTGTCCTGGACAGACATCACAGTAAGCCAAGTTATGTGCCCAGGACAGCATGTTTGAAAATAAATACAACCAACCAACCACTGGTTTGGGCAGCATTATGCTGTCATCACAAAAATAAAAAGAAACATGAAGTATGTTAATTTTCATGAAGCTGCCATTGCAATACCATGTAGCAAAACAATTTAGCAATGACATTTATTTGTTGTCACGAATTTGGATTTTGTGGGCTGATATTTTGTGGATTTTCATGGGGCTGCTGGATGGAGGTCAAGACCTCCCCCCCCCAAAAAAAAAGAGGAAAAATATGATAACTAGGTATACAAGGACACGAAATAGCTCTCGCATGTTTGAGCTAGTGATAATAATTGCGGGATAGTGGATTTAAAAAAATTTCTAGCCTGGCTGGCTATTAATAAAAATTTGAATTCCACATGCCTGGGTATATGTTCTTAGTAAAAATAAGAATTCAATACATTTTCATAAAAATTGTTTCTGTAAGACCATCATTAAAAAAAAAAAAAAAGAGTTTGTGTTATTTAAGAGCATATTGATTTTTATCTTTATCATTGGTTATTGGATGTCAATCATAGTCATTCTGACATATTTTTAGAAGAAACCTGCTACCGCCACATAGTTTACTTTTTCTGATAAGCAGCCAGGTGTCTTTTATGTGCACTGTCCCTCAGACAGGACAGCACATACAAGAGCCTTTGATGAACCAGTTATGAACCACTGGTTGGAACGGAAAATAGCCCAAACTGCAAATGGTTCCACTGAGAAGGATCGATCTGATTACTGACCGCTTCACAGGCAGATAGACTACCATTTGAGCTACGTCCTAATCCGACCATCTTTAAAATGATGATTTGGTTCACAGATTTTGTTCAGTTATTTAAAACCTCAGTTTCGCGGTGAACAAAAAAAATATAATTTATAGGTCTGTTGATACATATATTCTTTTAAATAATGGTTGCATTCATCAAACACGACAGTGCTGTCTTTTTCTTCTAACAATATAGATGAGTTATTTACAAAATAAATAGGTATAGTCACATTATCTTGCCTCCATTTAAAATCCTTTAATCCCATTGGTTGTTTTCCATTGGACAAAACCCTTATATCCTGGTGGGTGGAGCCAATTTTTCTTATACCCAGGCACGGAAAGGAGGGGTCTAAATGTGATGGCTGAGTAGGACTGGGGAAAATGTTTAATTTTCATGTCCTTCCACTAAGAAAATATACATATAAAAAATAAATTAAATTTTAGAAAAGTAGGTGGATCTCTGGATCTGTTACTGATAACCATCTGTAATTTTCAACAATTTACTGATCTGCTGTTCCGAGTGTGGGTATCCTTGTTCTTTATTATTATTTATTTACTACATTTATATTAGGTTGTAAAAAATTGGGTTTTAATTGAAATAATATTATGTTTCAAACATTTTTGTGTTACAAACATTTGCAGTTAAAAATAGTTTTATCGATGGAACAATATTTCATCACTGTAAAGTAACTTCTTTTGCATCTGCGTGGTATTGATTCATTAATAAATTGTTAATCATTATTCTCTTGCATTACTTTAATTAATTAACTATATTGTTTAGCATGTTGACAAGATAAATTTGTTGAAGAAGCATCTCTAGGGATAAATGGCTTTTCATGCACCTGACGTGTGTTTTGGGATCTGGATGTAGCTGAAACGGTATTAACTGCAGAATAGTACACATTTTGACATCTGTACACAGATCCATGCCCATTTAACAGGCTGGTCAGACCATGTCCAAGTTATCATAATATTATGACATATCAATTTTAAAAATAATAAACAGCAGCTGCATATACATGTATATGGTGGTGGTAGGTATGTTTTCTCTTAGACTTAGAAACATCTGTTGTTATTACGATGTGTTCTGCCTAACAAAAGATTAAGTTTAAGTAGATATGAAGAAAATACACGATTGTTTTTTTGATTTTTTGTTTCTTTTTGTTTTTGTCGGAGCGGGATGTAGCTCAAACGGTAGCGTGTCCACCTGTGAACTGGCTGGTCGTCGGATCGATCCTTTTCAGTGGATCTATTTGCAATTTGGGCTATTTTCCGTCCAAACCAGTGGTCCACAATTGGTTCAACAAAGGCTGTGGTATGTGCTGTCCTGTCTGTAGGATGGTACATATAAAAGCCCCCTTGCTGCTTATCGGAAAGAATAGACTATGTAGCAGCAGCGGGTTTCCTCTAAATACATATGTCCAAATGACCATATGATTGACATTCAATAGCCAATGATAAGATAAAAATCAATGTGCCCTAGAGGCGTCATTAAATAAAATAAACTTTACTGATATGTGTTCTTTTAAAAGAGCACACAAAAGATGCATAAAAAGCCATTCACTATTTGTGATGCTTCTACAATTTATACTATTCCATGTTTTATTGCAACCTTCCTGATGGAATATTGGAAAACATGTTTTATTTTCCTCTTTTAAAAATTACAATTTTCAGAATTAATTGTAGAATAGTACTTGTTTTGACATCTGTACACAAATCCATGCCTGAAAATCATACTCATGTTTTTAAATGATATGCCCATTTAAAAGGCTGGTCAGATCATGTTCAAGTTATCATACTATTATGAAAATCAGATTTTAAAAATAATAAACAGCAGCTGCATATACATGTATGTGGTGGTGGCAGGTATGTTTTTTCTTAGACTCAGAAACATCTGTTGTTATTATGATGTGTTATGCCTAACAAAAGATTAAGTTTATGTAGAGATGGAGAAAATACACGATTGTTTTTTGATTGTTTGTTTCTTTTTGTTTTTGTCGGAGCGGGATGTAGCTCAAACGGTAGCGAGTCTGCCTGTGATCCTTCTCGGTAGACCCATTTGCAGTTTGGGCTATTTTCCATTCAAACCAGTGGTCCATAACTGGTTCATCAAAGGCTGTGGTATGCACTGTCCTGTCTGTAGGATGGTGCATATAAAAGACCTCTTGCTGGTTATCGGAAAGAATAGACTATGTAGCAGCAGCGGGTTTCCTCTAAATACATATGTCCGAATGACCATATGATTGACGTCCAATAGCTAATGATAAGATAAAAATCAATGTGCTCTACAGTCATCGTTAAATAAAACAAACTTTACTTTACTTCTTTTTGTTTTCAAGATATATGTGTGGAAAATTTCTCCACAGCATTTATTTTGCTGTGGACATTTTCTTATTTGCAGGTGTTGTAAAACAATGTCTGTAAAGCAAATCATAAAAAGGCCTAGTTGTAAGTCACTCAGATCTATCTACAAGTTAGCTATGACATTCTGAATGAACAAAACAAATGAATGGCGGTCATAGTCTGCAACAAGCAGCTATTAAAGCCAATCTCTCTAATTGGTGGACTTGCCTTGTCGTTTACAATCAACAGCAATATCTGAAAACAAGCCTGTCAACACTGTGTAAAAACTATGGCGATTATTCAGTAATATGGTTCTAGCTAAGGTGTTGCTTGGCAACGCAAATATCTGAGAGATTTGGAGATTTCCAAAATAGCTCCCTAAATGTTTTTCATGGATTGTATTTCAGTATGGGATGGAAGATCTGCATTTGTGTTAAAGAGCTCCAATCCGAGCTGCTATTTGTCAGATTAACTTTACCGTATTACATTAATAAAGTCCTCTCCATTTACAAATAGGAGAGCAATCCACTGCAAACCTGGAAATCATTCTAGGTGAGAAATATCAAATTAAGATTTTTCTATCCAATTTTCACATTTTGCAGGTTAAAATGAAATCATGAGATGGAAGTGCACACCATTCACCACATTTCGTTTTCAAGAGTGTGAGTTAAGTGTGATCAATCACTTGCCTGTAACTCACAGGACTCAGTAATACAAAATATAAAGTTTGTTTTAATTTAATGACACCTCTAGAGCACACTGATTTTTATTTTATCATCGGCTATTGGACATCAATCACATGGTCATTCTGACATATTTATTTAGAGGAAACCCGCTGCCACCACTTAGGCTACTCTTTCTGATAACAGCAAGGTGTTATTTTTTTATATGCGTTTTGTATTACGTCAAACCAACATAATTTTAAGGATGGCCTCATTACACTTTATTTTTTAAACACAATTTGATCCCAATAAACTGACCAGGAAACCTGCTGCTGCCACATAGGTTACTCTTTATAATAAACAGCAAGGGGTCTTTTATATGCACTATGTTTTACGGCAAACCAACATATTTTTAAGGATGGCCTCATTACAAATTTTTTTTAACACTCTTCCATTCCAGTAAACTGACCAGGAAATCAACTTTACGTTCAGGACAAGCTAACCTTCTCGAGTAATAACACAGCAATTTCACTGGTTCCAAATACTGTTATTAGATTTAGGAACAAATTAGTCTAGCAAACGTCTGTTACATGTAGCTATCTGGCTCTTGACCTGTTAGCCATTATTTTAAAACTTATGAATATTTTGTACCAATTTAGTTCACCCCATGAGGAGTTCCGATCTTGAAATTTAAAAGTTTTAAATGTGGAAAAAATTGATCGACCCGACATAGAATTCCCTATACCATGATTCAGTTAAAATGTCTTGCGTAATATGAAAACAAGATGTAGTATAACAAATGCATGTAAGTTTCATTCGATATCAACATTTAGAGCACAAAGCCCCTTAAATTCAATGGGAATATGCCTTTCAAGCCTGTAATGTAGGACTCGTTACCCTTTTTTTTAAATAAAATTTGATCCCAGTAAACTGACCAGGAAATCAGCTTTACGCTCAGGACAAGCTAACCTTCTCGGGTGATAACACAGCAATTCCACTGGTTCCAAATGCTGTTATTAGATTTAGGAACACAAATTAGTCTAGCTAAAGTCTGTTACATGTACTGATCTAGCTATTTGGCCCTCAACTCAAGGCTTTCTTACGTTCAGGGCAGACTAACCTTTGAGGGCACTATGTAGTAATTTCACTGGTTCCAATAATCTAGTAATTCAATCGCCTGTCAACTTCTCAGGCTCGTATGTATATTTAATGTTTTATTATACTTTATTATATTTATAATCAAATAAAAAAATCTACAACACTTATATTTAAGTAGTGTTTTTATCATATTCCGGTGTTTTGATTCGTACAATAAAAGGCGGGGGGGGGAGGGGGGTGAACGTGACTGATCCCCTTTAATATGACCTGACTGATTATGTGAAATGCACTGCATGTTCAGTGTACCCCAGAGACTGGTGATAGGAAGAAAACTGATAGCTAGCATGGAAGGCAGGTCGGTAAAGTAGCCCTATTACAACAGAAATGGAAATCATCTTATCATCTTATATATATATATATACATATATCTTTATCTCATGACAATTACCAGCCCTCAAGGACTATTGGCTGGTTGGAACTGGGATCAAATCTCAGAGTCAAGGCACAGGATTTTTAACTTGCACTGACCAGACGTCCACAAAGTTGCATTAAAGGGTCATAGTATGTGTTGTTCTGTCTGTGGGAAAGTGCATATGAAAGATCCCTTGCTGGTTGTCAATAAGAGAAGGCACATTAGTGTGGAGCAAATGGATTTTGAACTTGAACTTGAGTACTATTAACATGCCCACATCCATATGGTTCGGGCATGTCCCCCCCCGGATTCCGTGCCTTAAGAGGAAGGCACCTAGCCTGGGGTGGAAAAGTGACAAAAAAATAAAGAGAGAGAAAAATAAATGGATTTTGTTTCTCTTAGTCTTATTAACCCTTTGTTTTGCTATCTAGCCAAGGTACGTGCCAAGGACAGAGTGCTTGAACATTAATTGGATATAAGAACGAAAATAATTACAACCAACCAACCAACCAATCAATTCTAGGTCTGTTTTCAAATCTGCAAAGTAAACAGCAGATGCCGCATTATAGCTATTGTAGGTTACTGATATATTTCAGTTCGTAAAGTTTTTGTTTTATTTATCTACGCCTCTAGAGCACATTGATTTTTATCTTATCATCGGCTATTGGACGTCATACATATGGTCATTCTGACATATGTCTTTAGAGAAACCCGTTACCGCCACGTAGGCTCCTCCTTCCGATAAGCAGCAAGGGATCTTTTAAATGCATTGTCCCACAGACAGGACAGCACATACCATGGCCTTTGATAAACCAGTTGTGAACCACTGGTTGGAATGGAAAATAGCCCAAATTACAAATGGGTCCACTGAAAAGGATCGATCCGACGACCGACCGGTTCACAGGCAGACTTCCTACCGTTTGAGCTAGATCTCGCTCCTCCAATTACTTACAATACTTCCCCTTCCTTTGATCCTGCGTCCGCTGGTGGAGTAGTTCGGCTTACTGTATCGATACGGAACTCGCTCAATCTTACGAGGCGGAGCACGACCCATTGAAGGCAGTTCCCTAAACAAAACAAAACCTTTATTAACAACACAAACATGCACAATTTCCATTTCATCCATTTTTCATTTGCTCCAAAATCCGTCGCCTCTCTGAGAAGGGGTGAATATTCAAAATTTTATGTTAATATAATTAGTTAATTAATTTTGCACAAGGCAAATCAATGGGAGGTCAAATTTTAAAAATGTTATTACATATTTTGACAAAATTGCATATTTGCTCCTTCATCGTACAGATGACGAATAAAGACTTCATTTACATAGATTTAGTTATGCAAATTCTCTGATCTGTAAACCTGCTTTGGTCTGAGCGACTAATGAAATAATTTGCATTCATGCACTCTTGTTAAGTAATGGTTAGCTATAGTCTGTTTATGCTACTTGGAACATGGATTTTTGTTGATTAGTTTGCGTGAACCTAGGCGAAAAAGACTAGTGTTTTGGAAATAGCAAAAAAGTCTTATGTTCCAATTTTTTTCATTACTTTGTTAAATAATAATTAAAAATATTCCTCATTAC
>JAULBS010114846.1:0-14716 GCA_032355785.1 Symmetromphalus regularis | reverse complement strand
GTGTGTGTGTGTGTGTGTGTGTGTGTGTGTGTGTGTGTGTGTGTGTGTGTGTGTGTGTGTGTGTGTGTGTGTACATACAGAGAGAGAGGGATAGAGAGATAGAGAAAGAGAGAGATTGAGAGAGAGAAAGCAGGAGGGAGGGAGATATATAGAGTGTGAGAGAGAGAGATGGGGGGAGTGAGAGAGAGATATAGAGAGATAACGAGAGACAGACAGAGAGTTGTTGTTATATGCTTTACTAACATTGAATTCAAATTATTCGATTACGATGCACACAAATGTAAATTTAATATTCTAAATTGTTTCTACAACAGAGTTCTTAGTAAAAAATAAAGATTATACATTCCGGTAAAGTTCTAGAACAACTCACGTAAATATCCTTATCTTTAAATTATGTCTTATCTTTGGATATAAGTAACAACACATCTATCTGTTCAATTAAATTTTGTAACCATAAAAATCACCGGAGCGTGATTAGAGAATTATATTAATTAAAATGGATTTCATTGCTGTGTTATTGTATGACAACGCTGATAACACGTGAAGTGAATAAGTAATTCAAACTATTGCCAAATGACGCATGTTAAAGACATCAACTCCACACGAAGTTCCGAGTTACATTAGTATCACAAAAATACAATGGATATGCCAAGAAATTATAAATAATAAATAGTTCTAACGGTCAAGAACGTTCTAATTTAAATAAGGTCTTGTTTCAAAATGTATATTTCCCTAAGGACGAATTCATGTAGGCCGAAATGTATTAACATTTTAGGTCATATTTCTTATTTAAGGTTCAACTTCGATTCATAGTTCAAACTGTGTAAAGGAGGTAGAAGCATTGTGAATCAATGTTCAACCATCAATGACAAATCGGAACTAAAAGTTTAAGAGCGGGGAAGAAGTGTAAAAACTAACATGCACTGGTGTGTTATGATCAAAACAGTTATAATACTAGGTGTCCACAGTACATTTGTATCTTACATCTCTGGAGACCCCCAAAACAGATGTACTTTTTTTGTACCGGGGTTCGTTAACCACACATTCAATACAATACCTACCCATCTAGTGCCTCCCGCTAAAAGCATTGATCCTAGGCAATGTTGTTTAGACAAAAATAATTGTGACTATTCGTGTAAAATTTAAATGGAAGCAAGGTAAATTTCTGGGATATTTTCACTTGTTAACGAAACCATCATTAGTGTTGATATATAGGATGTTGGTCTCCATTATCTGTCAACTGTTGCGTACTTTTAGTAATTGAAATTCGGCACTTGGCCTCGACTGTCTTGAAAAGACGCTATTTGTCAAATTATCGAAGTGTAGATCATCGGTTATAAAGACTTTTACGTTATTTTGGAAGTTCATTTTGGACAAGTAGTTAACTGTTCGATACCAGGTAAGGCTCTGACAGAATACGTATTGATTCCTGTATGTTGTTCATTTGGGGACTATGCGTGGTGGCAGGCTTTGTGAGAATAAGCAGTGTAAAGCTTTGTTGAGGCGGTCGATTGCAGACAAAACGAATCCTATCATATACGTCCCAGTATTAGACGTTCTCCAGACGATCCGAGACACTGACAAATACGTATTACAATGCATCAAGTCGCATGATTATTTGAAGACCAACACGTTTTGTTTTGATTTCATTTTGTTTACATATAAAATGCATTTTTTTTAAATACTGTACCACTCCCCTTCTACCTACTCCCGATAAACTAGCAATGCCAAGTTTAAAAACTGTATTATTGTATTCAAACATTTTAGAATATGATGGTTGTCAAATCGATTTCCATCAGTGGACTCCATGAGCTATTTTCAGTCACGTGTAGTTATATCAAAGCATGGTCTTGTGTGAAAGTATATAAAAGAAACTTAATTTTTAATACGGTCTATCGTTAAGCTCCTTCATGAACATGTCTTTGTTGTGTTTTTATTTTTCATATTAAAAAGAAAATCGATGACTACAACTAATGAGTTTGTATTACCCAAAACACAAATGGATTGTAATTTTTCACTTTGCCATAGATTTATTGAAGACATTTATGAAACTTGCAGAAATTAGTTGCAGATCAATGCATCGGTTGTATGTCCTGTTTCAAGCAGACCATATTAAATCTGATATCTTTAATCAGTTTACTTTATCCAAAAAACAAACAACAATACACACATACACACACAAATTACTAGAACGTTTTAAAACCATGTAAATGCAGGTTAAATTGCAAATTATACTTGTTAATGGTATTTTTTCTTTCTTTTCGTATATATGCAATCGGGGTAATAAGGATTCAAGATTAGTTCAACAAAATTGCAGACTGCCAAATTATCATGTATGCTGGCCTTTCTTAAAATATGTTAAATTATTGCAACAGACGTACATGCATATAATTTAAACCAACAACTGTTTTTTGGTTTTAATTTTTCTCTTTTTTTTCCTTTTCTTAACTGTCACATCGATCAATTTATACTTAGTACTTATTTAAATGGTAGATTAGGGTAGGTAGATTAAATGAGACGATATCCATAATTGTATGTCTTACATGTCCCATTGTCGGGCAATAATTCAGGAAAACTGTTATTTAATTAGTCACATAATACCAGAGGTAACTATGGTCAGGTACTTACTTTAAATCAGGATTTAGAAGAAGGAATAAATCACCACAAAGAAGCCTATTAAATGTTACAAATTGCTAAAGTGTCTCTTCTTTTGAAATAACGTATATTCCTTTGGGGTTCTTAACGTTTCCTCCAACACGATAATAAGCTAATTGTCTCTCGATTTCCGCGACTATCATACCACCATTAGAGTGTATTGCGAGAAAATCCATTTGAGAAATAGGACTGGTATCTACTGTTTGTTGTCTTCTCGCTCATAAAACTGTTAAGATGATTTCAAAATAGAAGGCATAACATTGTATAATTGTATTTAAAACAAAGGTTAAATGCTGGGTTTCTAATGTATGACCACTTATGCAAGATTCTAACGCATTATCAGCTGATAAAACTACAAATAATATTCGTGTTTTTTTTATAATATATATTTTAATACTGTTGAAATATTTATTAGACTTTCACAAACAGATAATAATAATTTTAATTATGAGAAAAATGGACAATCAAATTAAGGTGGATTCTAAAGGTATTTCAATAGCCAATAAACATTTAAAAAATAAATAAATAAATTTACAATACAGTGAATGATCCAGTCATGTTATTTTCCACTTATTAAGGTAACATGGGTTTAATAAGGATAGTCACTTAGTGTATACTACTTCAGACCTAACCACCAGCCACTTATGATAAAGTTTACACGCAAATGCCCTTGTCGACGTAACCATTTGTGTTTTTATATGTATCTCCTGAATACCTTATAGAAATGTTTTGCAAATCCATCAGAATTTAATTGATTTACTGCCAGAAGGTTCATGTAAGAATTAGAAGTAAATTAGCTTTTTTGAAAATAAATCTTTAAAGAGAAAGTCTTGGCGGTGTGGTTATACTGTCTCCGGCTCGTGAATGGCTCGTGAATGGCCGTGATTTGTGGTAACACGTCATCGATTTATGCTTAGTTCCAGTTCTGTTTGCCTCCTCAGCCGTGCACAATTTGATTTATTCAGCTTCTAATGAACACAGATTTGGTAACCTAATATTTACTATGTGATGAGGCACAAAGGTCACAGTAATAAAGTCGAATCAGTTATAATGGGTACTGCATGTAAAAACCATCTGTATACAAAAACAACTCTTTACATGTGATCATTACAATGCTTATGAACCTGTGTATAAAGACAACTTGTTAATAAAGGCCAATATTGGTGGATTATTGGTGGGCATTAGAAGCAGGTATGACTGTAGCTAGAAATGATCACGAATTCTAGTAACTCGATTTTCTGTTGGCAGTTTAGATTATATGGTCAACAATCAAGATGAAAATTTAATGGAGGATAATCATGCCTTATCTGGAATGGTCATGTTCCTGTATTTGCTCAAAATGATTCTCACGTACTTGTCTTCGCACTCCTACTCCACCCTCGTTAGTACTAAATGCGGAATCCACAACTGACCACACATAAGTATTGCTTATAAAACGAGTCCGGACATACGTTTTAACAGTATTGAGACAAGGTCAAGGATTTTAACATAGTCTTGAGACAATGTCAAGGATTTGTGATGTGCAATTTTCGTAGGCACAGGTTCCAGACTAAGAGTTATTTTCTCTGCGAAAGACAAAGCACACGGAATAACAAGACAGTTCATCAAATATAATTAAAAGCGATTAATTTTGAAAGTTGCCGTTTAGAATCTGAATACAATGTGTTTTAGGCTATTACAGATAATTGGAGTTTCAGTTACATATTATATACAAATTTTTTCCACACAATGTCCACCGTGGCACATTCAACGAACCAGTATTTTCATTATTTAGGCTGATAAAAGGGAACTAAGGTTGAAAAGTGTCTTTAATCATTAAATTAAATTAATGCCACTACCTAAACCACCCCACTGACATACGTTGTGTCATATGCCATCATGAAAGTAGAAAACTGAATGAAAAACAGATCCCTTATTGCTAATATAATAGATTGTATGGCAACAGCAAATGTTCTCTCTCATACTTGCCCATTATCCCCTGTCTTTCCAGTCATCTTAGTTCCATGGACAAAACAATCTGTTTCAATTTCATTTTGGACAGTATAAGCACAAAAACTATTAAAATTCAACACAGCTCTGTTACATGCCCCGGACAGCATGCTTGAATCTTAATTGGTTATAAGCTCAGAAATTAGTGTAAACAAAACATAGGCAAATGAGCTGCGTTACCATGACACCATGTTTCAAGCTTAACTGGAATTAACTATGAAAATAGGTTGCGTCACTACCAACACGGATGGAGTATTATAAGATTCCAGCTGCCGTGATTTCACATTACGCAACGACAGTTGTTGGCGTTGTAATTTCCTCTTCTGATCGGAGAACTCAAACTCAAGGGAGCATTCCATGTTGATAAAATTACAGGACTCAACAAAGAACAAGCACCAACACGGCACAAATCTGTCGGGGTTCAAATAATGATTACTCCATGCTTAGAAAATGACAGCACTTTCTGAAGTGCGCTCATTCAGATGGTTCACGTTATTGTTGGAATTATTAGTTGCGAAGTAGCTGTTCAGTTGACGTGCAGAAAGAAAAAGTATTAAAAATGAAGGAAATGTCTGTCTGCGTGCAAAAAAATCTAGTTACTAAGTATCTGTGTGTTCTGATGCGTTATTTTCGCATTATTGGAATGTTTCCGTTCTCATATGAACACATTTGTTTTAATCAGAGCATAACTATTCCTTAAAGTACAGTTTCTTTTTTTTCTGCTTTTCTTTCTTTTTTCTTTTTCTTTTATTCTCTAAACTGAGTTGTTCAAACGTGAAAATGTCGTAAAAATTAAATCATTGGCAATAATATGTTAGTGACAAATTTTAATTTTAAACATCCTAAGGTCGTTGATTGTTATTATTATTATTAATTGTTACTTAATTAATTTAATTTTTAATAAATAAATCTAAACTGCTCTGTTTTATCATGTTTGTGGCCACCAGTTATATTGTTAGCAAAGAAAACGTAATAAAGACAGGAAAGACATTTTATGTGTGTTCAATGACATTCCAATGCATTATAAGTCAAATATATGGCGTTTTAGACATATGGTCTACACACGAAACTAGCTGATGATACATAAGGTTATTTTCGATTCTCAGCCAGGGAGTAGTGTTGTATATGCATATTCTCACATACAGGACAGCACATTTCACAGATATGGATCACAAGCTGGTTCTGTATGGGAATAGTGCAATGAGTCCACTGATGAGGTATGATCCGACGAACCACCGCACTTTAAGCAAGAGCTTTATCTCAAGAGCTAGTAAAGTTTGTTTTATTTAACGACGCCTCTAGAGCACATTGATTTTTATCTTATCAGCGGCTATTGGACGTCAATCATATGGTCATTCTGACATATGTATTTAGAGGAAATCCGCTACTGTCACATAGGCTACACCTACCGATAAACAACAAGGGGTCTTTTATATGCACCGTCTCATAGACAGGACAACTAATACCACGGCCTTTGATAAACCAGTTGTGGATGACTGGTTGGAACGGAAAATATCCCATACTGCAAATGGGTCCACTGATACAGATGAGTTAGTCCCCGTTCTATATTGTGCAAGTCGAGCATTAGTAACTGAATGAAGAAAGTTTCGCAGATTTCAGATACAGAAATATCTTAAATTTTAAAATGTTCATTTTACTGTAATTCATTTAACCGAAAAAGGTTCTCAGTATTGCACGTGTTCAATCAGCGTGGCTATTTACACGAATACGTAAAAACGAACATTGGTTTAATCGTGTCATTTAAAGGTCAAGTGCAAATTTGATTTTGTGAAGAGTCGGTAATACAGTTTCCATCTGATAAATTCATTTCGATTGTATAGAATTTCATAAAACTTGACCTATGACATTTCCCACGAATTCCATGAACAGAGTGAGAGAAAACGAATGCTTGTGTTTCGTAGGGGGTTCCAAGAGCTCTATAACCAACTTTATAGACAACTTGCTTGAGTCTCAGTGGTCCAGCGATAGAACACTAGACTCGCAAGCTGAAGACAGAGGTTCAAAACCATTGGAGGCTAGCTCACAGTTGACTACGTGTCAAATTCACCGAATGTTTGACATCCAATAGCCAATGATTAACAAGTCTATTTGCTCTAGTGGTGTCGTTAAACCCAAAACGTCATCTAGCATTTTTTTCTTCATAATTGGATTGAACTTTTTTCGCCCCTCCTCTTTTCGAATACAATTTCTTAAAAAATATAGTTCAATCCCCTCTTTCAAAAGATGTCCTTGGAACAGAAATAGATCGTTCATTTGGTATATTAGACAACATAGAAACGATCGATTAAAAAAAATATGTATATAGAAGCATGTAATGTAAAGTCGATATTATTTCTAAAATTAAGTATTTTGAGAAAACAAACATGATGAGGAAAATCACTCCTAGTAAATGTAAAGATCGATTAGTGCTGCAATGTTGTAAGTTATTATTTTTTTTATTTTTTGTTTTATTATTATTTTTTTATAAGAAAAACTGAATACACTTTCTTAGAATGTCTTAAGTAATTTTCTATTAAAGCCAGCCCTGCGATGGTAAAAATGCACTGTGTAGCCCGATAATCCATCAACATTTCTGCATCAGTAGCAACAACAGCATAAAACTGATCGATAAAAGATTCGCACGTCCTAATATCCGAAATTAAAAAAAGAAAATGTTTTTACCTTTTAAAAGCATTTACTAAGCGTTGATTATAATATTATCGGTTAAATCAATGCTATCACATAATACACAGTGTGATAAGGCATCATTAAACAACATTAAATTTCCTTTTCGTTCCTAATTCAACAGATAACTGTTAGTGTATGGAAGGTTGTAAACAAAATACATCTAATGTTTAATATATAAAAGTGACTGCACTAATTCCGGGGCGAAGCCAGAGAGGGAAAAACGCCGAGGTAAACCTAGACGCTGGGAGTTTGAACCATGTGGATAATAAATCAGGGGGAAAATGTAAACGAATCTGTAGAAATTCCAGTCTGCCTCATGCTGGCTACTTTAGAGTAATTGAAATATAAATTTAATTTATTTTACAACTGAATATTGTTTAAGTATTTTAAATTTAAAATCATCTAATAAATCTGAGATACATCTACAAAAATTGAAGTGTGTGTATAATGCATATTAATTTATTTAAAGTGTATGTATAATGCAGCTAACGAAGTGTTAATAATTTGAAGTATATGATTCAGGGCCCCATCCCTGACAGAACCAAATGCTTCTGGGATAATAAATGAATTTAATAATAATAATAATAATTTGAAGTATGTACAGTTACGTATAAACAGAATTGTAAAGTAGATATATTTATGTATATTACATACGCATTATAAAGTATGTTTATAATATTGTTTCTAAACATTAAACTTTAACACTAATATGATAATATTGTTTGTTTGTTTGTTTGATCGATTGATTGATTGTTTTTTGTTGTTTTGTATCATGTTTGTTAAATATTTAAAGTTTTAATCTCGGATATCTAACAACTTAACATTCTAGAAAAAAATATAATAATGATGATAATTATAATACATTAATAATAATAATAAAATATAAATTATAATAATAAATAAATAAATTTAAAAAAACAGACTTCGATACAATTACACCCTTTAAACTAGTTTCTATTATCAATAACGGTCACAACTTTTTCACTTTGTTTTTATGAAGACAGAACATTTTTTAAAATAAATAAATAAAAATGAAACAAGATTGTTGAGGAATAAAAATAATTTTAAAGTAAAAATATTTCTATAATTTAACACCTATTAGTAATAAAGGATAACCAATAAAACACATTTAAAACAATTTAAAAACTCATTATTATTATTACTATTTAATTATCATTATTATATACATTTTAATAGGGACAGTCACCGTGATTGAGACGGAAAACCATTTTGGAACCATCATGGTAATAATTATGGTAAAGTCATTCTTCAATAGATGAATAAAAAAAGGCATTGGTAAAATACAAATTCCTCATTATTGACACGTATAAATACATTAAAATTACCTTATAGCTTTCTATACTGATGTAATTCTCAAATGTATTTTATAAATATCAAAAGTATTGAAATAATTATTGACATAACATGAAAGATCCTGACAGTGATAAACACTGGATTTATATTTGATATTACTTAGTTTTCCAGTTTTAATAATGCATTAATAATCAATAAAATAATAATGGCATTGAAAATCGTTACCGATAAAAGTAAAGGTTTTATAAACGTAAAAGAAATTAAAGAATTATGTTTTAGTATATTACTGGGTTTTATAATGTTAAATCACGAGGTAATTAAGAAATATTTGTGGATTTTAGCCGTTTTTTAAAAGGTTGTAAGCCCTTTTTATAAATGTCAGTGTGGTCACGGTCTTCCATAAAAGGTGTATTGATGTATGTGTTTTTCAAACTTCAAACCCTGATGATCATCATTCAAGAGGGCAATCATTTCCATTCAATGTAGGTCACTTTAGAAATGTAATATATAGCTGTATCCTATGCAGCCGCAATAATATAACCCATATTCATCGTCTGGATGTAAACATTAAACTTACAAGGTTATATTAGGTATCAAAGTTATACAAGAATATAATAATATACCATACATTTTTTTAAATAAAATATGTCGTTATAATGTTTGTAAACTCTTTGACATTTATATTGTCAACTTTTTCTAGCCATAATTATAAATTTAATAGTAGTAGAGTTCTTGCTCGTACAAAAATAATTCAAGACGACATAGTGTATGCTCTAAACGATTTACCGAGTGTCATATAACTGTTGAAAACAAACATTTGTATTTACAAATGAACATGGTCTCTGTTTGTAATGTATTATTATATTTTCATCATTGTGATAATAATATATAAAAAAAATGCATCCAGTGAATCATACTGGCCTCAGTGGCAGAGTTGTTAAAGCTTCCGGCTCAAGCCTGGTAGGAAATGGCATCAAATCCTTGTCGAGGCATGCCATTTTTAATTTCGATACTGGCTCCATCCCAGAGTGGGAGCTCCACAAGGGTAGGTGTACGCCACTTGCACCGACCAATGGTTCATAAATGGTGTATCAAAGGCCGTGGTCTGTAGGAAAGCGCATACTAATTTATTATAAGAGATCCCTTGCTGCTAATCGGGAAGCGTTTCCTATGTGGCAGTAGCGGGTTCCTCTAAAAAGACCACGTGTCGCACCACACCTATCAGCCGCTGAATAAACAATGTGCTTGGGTGTCGTTAAACAAACAGTGCTTTCCTATCCAATGACTCATAAAACAAATTTTAAATTGAAAATTACAATGAACCATTGAGATGTGTTCAAAATGCTGACCATTTTGTTAGCTTAGGGTGTATATGTATAACATCAAAGATTATGTACGAACTGTCCTCTATGTTACACCAGAACATTCATTATATTAGTCCTAATTAGGTTTCTTTTAAAATATATTGCGATTGTTATGATAATTAAAAATTGCATGTTTTAAAACCATCATTGAATTAAAATCAGCTATTCATAAAATCAATTAAATTATATTAATTTTCGATAATTTTCTCATAGTTTAAAAAAGAGCTCTGGAATCTTGATTAAGTTTTATTTTTGTATTCTTTCATGACAGAAAGTGACCATAACAACCCCAGTAAAAGTCGGCTAAAATCTACAGATATTTTCGAATTTTCCCATGATTTGATATCATATTGATACAAAAGCTACACTGTTACATTGATAACATTATTCTAAACGGGTTGATACAAATATAACCATATAAAGTTATATTTTTATGCTGGTGATGTATAGGTGACAGTATGGCAGAGATTTAAATTACGCATACAACAAAAATGTATGTTCAATTTTTGATGTGGCCTACATAGAAATCAAACGGTTTCCCTTTGGAATCCTAATTAGAAGGGTCCGAAGTTTCAGAAAACACTAAGAAACTTGTCATGAAAGAGTGTCCTCATCGACTCTTGTGCTCCCCGACTAAATGGGATTGTGTACAAGAATAGTGACGTATATCGCACTCTTGACAAAGTAGGCACGCCCATCAGACACTACGGAACAGACAACGTAAAAGAACCGTAACCGCTATGTGTGTGCCTGTCTATAGGTATTTACCAAGTGACCGCGTTGATCGATTTTAATTACACGACGAACACTTCTTCATATTTGACTAATGCTAATATAGTGGTGGCAACTCGTTCAAGAGAAAAGAATCATGCAAAACTCACCTTCAAAAGAAATGTTCGATAAGAAATCCTTAAAAAGTTTGTCTCCGTCGATTTTTGACATTTTCTGGCAGAGTCGGGTCGTGCCTGGACATAAGGCTCTCTGCATCTTGTCTAAAGCCAAAGCCATGGCATACACCGCGTCGTAAATAAACTGAACCTTGCCTTCCTGCTGACTGAGCTTTCGATTCATAATTTCATATCCAGTGCATAATTTGGCAATTCTCCTCTCATTGATCGTCAGGCCCGCGGGCCATTTGCATTTATGTACTGCAGACCAGTATTCTTTGAACCACGGATTTCTAATATTTGCGTACGGATTTAATTTGATGAAATACTCCTCAAATGCAACCACATGAGTCGATTGTAATTCTAAAGTTATTGCCCCTTGAGCGGCTAGCTGGTTGTTTGTAACGGGGTTGTGATTTCTACCCCATGCGTCACTAGCTACCCAGACAAACCTCCCACTAATGTTTCTACGGGTCGCTGCATCCAGTAACCCCTTAGCATGTTCTACTCTAACAAATAATATCACAACATTGGCCTTTGACTTCAGTAGCAGCTCACCAATTACCGTATCAAATGTTTTATTGTTAGAATTGCCAGGAACTTTAACAGTCGCTGCTAAACAAATATTCCTTGCCCTGGCCTCCTGCTGAAACTGATCTATGCCAGATTCACCATACTCTCCTTCTGATGCAACAGTTGACACGTATGTCCAATTAAACTCCTGTACTATATCAACTAAAGCCTTCGCTTGCAATGTATCAGGGGGAACAGTTCGAACGAAATAATCAAACCTACTTTTATCACTCAATGCAGCGCTAGTGGAAGCATAACTAACTTGAGGGAGCTTAAAGAGTCTTAACAAATTAGCTACCTGGATGGACACTGTGCTATATGACCCACCTATCACACCAGCCACAGCAGTGGGTTCGTGTTTTGCACGGGCTGTGGATCCATCCATACAAACAAATTCGGAAGCGTCTAAAGAAGTAAAAGAGGCTCGGATGAATTCTAAAGATTGTTCCAAGGCGTAGGTCGCCCTTGCACACGTGTCATAGATGGACGCACCAAGTTTGATTCCTGGCAGAATCGAGTCATTGCGATTAATTTTATCAATGGTGAATAGCATGGCTTCAAGACGTTCGATACCCCTGTCAATGTTAATGGCTCCGCATGACTTCTCTCCATCTCCTTTTTGATGAACTGGAAATAAACCGCCAAGAATAATCTCCCCAGGTACAACAGCATTTATAATTTTGGAGGAGGTAAGGTTCTTTCCTGTAGACACATTCTGCAGCAGGCTTAGAAACAATAAGGTTAATGCGAAATACAACCCTTGGTCACGCATTAAAGCTTTTCCTCTCATTTCGCACTGATCTTGTGTTAAACCTGCAATAAATACTATCACAAGTTTAATTATTCCAATTCCGCTTCGGATATCTGTGGGATTTTTGTCATTGCTGCAAAAAAAATAAGTTCAAATGAGAAAAGCATTACCGATTTATTTCCAATCACACTGCTAGGAATTCTAGGATATCTACCGGATTTTTGTCATTTTTTCAAACTGATTCAATTCAGGAGAAAAGCTTCCCTGATTTATTCCTAATTACACAGCGAGAATTTTTAACAGTAGTCCAGCTGCACAGTAGACATCGAAAACGGATATCCATGTTTAACAGGTTTTTTTTCTCAATTGTGAAATGTCAAAGATTTTTGTCTGCTTGCTAATACCGAACAGACGTGAGTTGTAGCAGCTCTTTTTTGGTTCCTTTTAATCTTGATGCGCTACGTCATTGTTGGAACTACACTGTTAGTTTTTAACCATTATCAGAAAACTTCTGGTCTGCGCAGGCTGGGGTTGTCTGATTGCAGCAGATTTGGAAATATCGTCTACGTCTCTGCCGGAGGGTGACAGTCAACATCGATGCAAGGATAGAGCCTCGGTGAATTCTTTACACCGCGTTCCGATCAATCCTGCGAAAAGAAAATAGACTTAGAATAAAGGCTCACATGATGGAAAACATATCAGTAACGTTCGATAATGATTCAAAGAAAATGCGGCCAAACATAATTCATTAAAAGCTAATGAAGCAAAAAGCATATGTGCATGCTTAAAAGGCATGTATGAAATAGACACGCAATTAGGTTTCTAGATCAAAAGGTAGCAAAGAAGGAACAAGATAGAAAAAAGAAGAAATAAAGCTATTAATGTAATTGCAAATATCAAAACGAACACCAAACTCTATAAAAAATATATTGAATAAAAATTAGTTTCCATTTCGGCTGTCAGATGTATGAACGTTTAATGATCTTGCATTAAATAATGTAACATCCACTGACAGGTTTCGAATCATAGCAGTCTGTACGAGAGTCCAGTTGTCTAAAGTCTCAGCTAATACGGAAATCCACCTACCGACTGAGATCAAACGGAAATTTCCACCTAGTCCAATAAGAATACTTTGTACTGTATTTCACACAACTACTATACACATCGGTATTAAAAAACCAGCCCATAAGTTGACATTACTTATAGTACGAATGGACTAAACGTGCTTTGTTCTGGACCAGGTGCTGTCTTCGGCTCCCAGGAATCTGTGATGGGTACGAGACGGCATGCTGGTGTTGTATAACTGTTCAGCATCTACACACTTGTTGGTATCGCACCTTTTAAGAAGAAGGCACATCTGACATGTGTATGTTTCTGCAAATGATTGTTTTGAGCAGTATTGATCTACGATCCGACTCGCTGCTATTGATTGGTTCATGCTACCACCAGGTAGGACTTTGAGAGCCGCGCGCCTGTATGCACCGAGGCTTTAGCAGATGCCACAATCCTACAACGTCTATAGTTGATTAAATCGCTGCTTATGCTTGCAGTTTGGGGCGTAGATATAGTGATAACTTTCTAGGAGGCTCTGACAGATTCTACTGGCCTAGAGCGCGCCTGCCTTCTTACTGGGAGCATGACTTATCATCAAATTGTCCACTGTCGCTAGTTCTATATCAATAGTTGATCGAGTCTCTGTTAGCTTACGAGTGGGACTTTATTGAACCGTCCGTACCTAGGTTTTGAATAAGGTTATAAATACATCTGTTTGCTCGGCTCCAGATTGGACCATCATCCAAATACCCCACCGTTCTACACTAGTATCTTCTGTCACAGGCATTAAGTTTACCATGTATCATGTTGAGAGTCGTGTATGGCTTTAGCGAAGTCTGGAATCTTATATCTAACGATTAAAACACCGCTTTTTCTGGTGAGTGTACTTTGCACATCGACCATGCTGAATTTCAGAGCTGTTTGTGCTGTAACTGCAGTTACAAATTACAGAACACTTCTATAGTTGTTTTTATGTTTTATAGTTAAAGGGTCTATTGACACTGAACGCAACAATGGTGCGATTTTCTAGGTTGCGAAAGAAAATAGAACCAATAAATACAACTATACGCATTCGCACTAGATACCTGAAAATATTACGTCTTGTAGATACAAAATTTGGCAGATTTAATTTGTGTGCCTACAGTGTTAATAGACATTTAAACGTGAATATATTTGAGAACCTCTCAAAATTGGCACATTCCAGACAATTCTACAGCAACAGTTCATCAAGGGATTGATGAAAGAGTACAGAATATTATATGAGGGGGACAAAAACACAAGGAGCACCTTTGTGATATAGTATTACATCAAATAAACGTGCAGTTTTGAAATATTCTGTGGTAACACACACACAGACACACACACACCCACAGAGAGAGAGAGAGAGAGAGAGAGAGAGAGAGAGAGAGAGAGAGAGAGAGAGAGAGAGAGAGAGAGAGAGA
>JAULBS010114835.1:0-14718 GCA_032355785.1 Symmetromphalus regularis | reverse complement strand
TATATTAATTTAACATTTCTGAAAACCTATATAAATAAGAATTAATGAATGATATAAATAATTGTCATTCACGATAATACTTGTTCACAACTTTATGCTTCTATGCCTTCATTATTGTCAGTATGCATGCTAAATTTCACATACATGTATATATTATCCAACACTCGATAAAATAGCTGAATTAAAAAAATAATAATAAGTAACTGATCAATACATTTTAAACAATTTTATCTGACCTAGCTTTTTTTTCGTGTTCGTTATCTGAACCGCATATGCCGTATAATCATTACACATATAACCATTACAAAAGATGCACATGTCTGCACCCTGATTCACTGTAAGATTAGTGTCACCGTTTTCAAAAACAAAAGAACACAATAGATCTATCAGATAGGACCTACAAGTCTATTTACAAAAAAAGGCCACATGCAATCCGATTGTCTCAGACTTTGCGGATAACTGCCTGACTCACTCAGTCGGAGTAAGTTTAAAAACTGACAACTTAAAGTAAAATAATTATTACCTTCAATGTAATAGGTAACAATGGATACATGTACATTAAATTAAATCATTAATTACTTATAATAATTGTATTTTAAAGATAGATGAACAGAAAAGTGATTTGATTTGACTGGATGCCATTCGGCAATCTTTGGGATATTACGACATCTTTCTGGAAACAGAAATCATGGACTGCATCTTTTGGCAGATTACACTTGCGAGTTATTTGACGTGTTCCATGCTAATAATAGTTGGACTCCATTTATCGAAAAAAAAGCATATCGAGCGCTTTCCAGTACTGAACGTAGCATGTTGTATTGTGAATGAATTATGAATGCAGTTGGAAAACTTGCATTGTCTTTATTAATAGCAGACTTTTTTTTTTCTTTTTTTTTCATTGCAGAGTTTTCGTAAAGGTTTTTTTTTTATATATTATATATATTCCATTAGCCATCGGACTAGTGGACCGTGATTATTTGGTAGCCCGACTGCAAAAACTACTAGCCACGGGCATCTGGCTACTGTATTCTAGAAACCCTGCTTTATGTAGACTCAGTTTTCCATTTAAAAAAAGCTATTTTCTGTTTCAACTTTCATGTTTTTGTGAATTCTGCTTTATTTCCCTTTCAGGTTTAAAACATGTTTAATTAGCAACTTAACTGAAATAATTTTTGACAATTTAAAGGAGAAAATGTTATATATATTCATGTTTCTTTAATTTAGTCATAAGAAGTAAGAAGTAATTATTTGATTCTACCCTCATTCACGTAAAGCATAGCAAGTTTTTGTGTTTTCATTTAATTTTGGACTTTTTGACTGACTCTAAAGGCAGGACTCGGCCAATGTAACAACCATTACTCATTATTACACATAGTGTGACATCACATGCAGTAGGCTGTTTGTAATGTCATTCCAACCAACTTCACAAAAAACAATGCAAGTATGAAAACCAGGCATACATGTAGTAAGAGACGAGATTGTAACACTAAATAAAATAAAACATAATTGTGTAAGTTTTACTAAATGGGGATTAGCGTTGACATGCAGTAAACAAAATGAAACATCACTAAAAATATATATTTTTATCACAGGTGTGACTATAAATATTATAATGTTAATTAGGCCTATCTGATTGGCCGAACGGTTCAAGCACTGAATGACAGCAACACCAGGCCTGCACGAATTCAAAATCGGCATAACCGGAAAATAGGTTAAATGCCAAACAAATTTGCATTATCTATTTACATTTGTATAACCAATTTAAAAAAAAATGGTAAAACAACTTTAAATTTAATTTCAATAAATAAAACCAATGTCACTTTGAAGTAAAAAGGAACTGTAATAAATATGCATTTACACTATACACATCAAACTTCCTAACATAAATGTTCTAACTAGACTGGTATTTGTATTTTCTGTAATTATACATGTCGAAAATCAGTCATGTTGTGTGTACTTCGAGAAAAGATTATTTAGAAACTTTATTTAGCCAATTTTACATGAATGGTAAATCAGTTATGCGAAATTAATTTGCATAACCGATGCACGAACAAAACAATCGTTCGTGCAATTTGTGCAGCCCTGAACACTAAACACTGGTGCAATATGACAAGTGGAAATTCAAATAAATTCGGTAAATAAAGATATATTGTACACATGTTTGTCTACACTGAGGAAAGTACTAAACGTTGACAAAGCATCAGTTTTACACCATGTAACAATAGTAAAAAGATATATAAATTTGTATTATTATTTCGCTGAAAAACAATTCCATTTTCAAATGCAAATTCTGTTTCACAATGTGAATTCTATGAATTCGGTCCATCTTCCGTGATCGTGGAAAACCACTTGTGTAGGTCTATGTGTGTACATGTATGTATGTAGATTACATGCAGGAATAAATTATAAAACAAAGTAAAAGAAACTTGACATTTCATTTGTAAAATATAAACTGTTACTCTTCAAGTGTACTAATTGGAAGATTAGAATGTTAAAGGAATACAGAAGTCTACAGTGTTCCATATACATATAAAATGGATTAATGTATTTACAAGGTATTAGTTAAAAATATATATAAATGTAAACAAAAATTTCTTTGTACTTAAACACGCATTTTCCATGTACAAAAGTAAGAAACAGAACTTCTTTTTGTAAGAATATAGTCGTACTGCATGATGTCATACCAGAAAAAGCATTGTGCAAAACTCGTAATGGCCGTATAACAACAGCTGTTTCCACGGAATAAGTTAATTGTTATTACATTTTCTTTCGTGAGAAATCTCATTTCTATGAATGGAAATGTTATCATATTTGTATTTCAGTTAGTGCTGGAAAAAAAAAAGATCCAAATTAAACCAGAAATGTGTAATCGTTAACTTTAAAAACTGTCGTCTGAACGAAGTTAAGCAACCGGGTCAATTGGCCTTCAACTGCTGCACAACAACCAGTCTCTGCTTCCTTCTAATTAATATCCGCCCAATGATTATGAAATCTCAAAGTCTGATCCACTATCACTATCAAACATAAACCATCTCATAACACAAACAAATCTATAAACAACACTGAAATGATTCTTTCCAATACATGCAATAATACTGTTTTCATTTTGTTATTGTTCCAAGTCATACGTCACAACCCACTTTTTTGCACATCATCCTTATTCATGCGTGTGAGAAAGAATCCGTGTTTGTAATGTTCCTTAATACTAAATCCATGTACCTACATGTATTAAACATTTTATTGCACCATTCTTATTTCTGAAAAACAATACATTTTATACGCTGCCCTGTAGACTTCCTTTAATTAAGAGATATTTCATCCCAAATAAAAGATTTCATTTGCTTATTTTAGACTGAAATTGGCATCATTCCTGAAACCAGACCCATGTTGTTGAATTCTAATCAGTTACATGAGAAACTGACAATTTTTTCTATATTTGCTCCATATCTTGACCAATAAAGTTTAGCTGTTACTAGTGTTAGTACACAAAATATGTTCAGACATGCATACTAGTAAAAATATGCTATGGAGAGAAATAATAGGTTAATATTTCCCTATTTTAAAAGCAAAATGTAAAACTACTTTAAACATGTTTTGAAGATCTATATCATGATAAAGTTTTTCTTCTGTTTTCAGGTCTCTTGGCTATCAAGTTCTTTTGTGAAGATTCAATTTTACTTATCTTGCCTACTGGCAAAATATTTTAGACACTCTTTTAACATGGTTTCATAATTGTACATCAAAATTATTGCATGTTTCTACGAGGACATAAATACCAATCTGAAATAAGATTGTATTGATTTACTAGTACATCCATTGATGTCTCCTCTCATCAGCATTACTGCATCGATCATGATGGCCAGATGATCAGCATTTTATGGATCTTTTGAATATACCAGTTTAAAAAGGACACATAAAGTTTTATTCTTGTGCATAATATTTTGACTAGCATGGAAGATGTAAACCCAAGTACATTCTCGCATATGTTCCCATTCCAGGCTTACTTGTATTATCCCAAAAAATTTGTTGTTTTATTTTTAAAAATTCTAATACTGATAATTAAAATAGCATTAATCATAAGATTGATGATTTGCTTAGCACAAGATATATTTGGACTCTTGGTGTAAATGTTATGTACTCCACCTTGTGTACATGCACTGATGTAATGTATACTTTGTAAACAACTATTGATATTCTGTATTTGCTGAAGGTCATATTTGAAGTATTTGCTTAGAGATAGACAGCATCTCGGTATTCAAATTACATAGTCAATTTCTTTTCTTTTTTGTACAAATTAAAAGTATGTGCACTATGTTCTGTATATTGTACAATAAATGTACATGTACATTTTTTTAGTCTCGGTTTTCTTATATAATACATACAATGTACATGTGTTAATCATGTTAATGTCATGTTCTTATACACAGGGATACAGTGTAGCTCAAGGATACAGTGTAGTACAGGGATACAGTGTAGTACAGGGATACAGTGTAGTACAGGGATACAGTAGCACAGGGATATAATGTAGGCTACATATAGCTCTAGCTAAACAATACAATATTTTAAAACAAAATCAGAGATCTCAAATATTTTCTTCACTAAAATATTTATTACATACATGTATATTTATTACATACAATTTAAAAAACAAAAATCTTAAATAATTTCAACAAATACAACTTCATGTATTGTAACAAATTTCCATTCATTATTAAAATTGTAAAATTTTGCTCAATCAAAATAAGAGTACACAAAATTTCTTGTACATGGTTGTAGCAGTGTAAATATGAGGACTTCTGTCTGATAATTATTTGAAAAAGTATTAAATAACCAGTGTTGCCCCCAATAGCTGTTGTTTACTTTTGTGTTTGGGGGGTTGTTAAATAAATAATGTCTAATAATTGAAGAAAATCTTACATGTTATTTTATTCTATTTGTGTGTGGTTTATTTTTTTAACATCTTATGTTTGAATGTACATTTGAATTAATTGTGCTCTTTTTTAAATGTGTTGATTTAATTTTGGTTTAAATATTAAAATGATGCCATTTTATTTTTTGAATGACCGATCCATATAAGCACGTTTTGAAAGAAATGAAACAAATAAAATTACATTTTGCTAAGATTAATTTATTTTTTCCATCTGGCCATATTTGAAATGATGTTTATAATTATAGGTTAAATTTTATAAACTTTCTCGAAAGGCAAATTTATTATTTAATTTTAAATAGGACCAGTGTGTACATATATGAATACAAATGGTGGTGATAGAAAAAAATAGGTGTGCTTGGTGTAGCCACTTCATACATGTACATATGTTGTACAAATCCATGGCATAAAAATAAAACCAGACTTAAAGTTTCCTTACATACATGTATAATGTGTTAATATACATATATGTATATGTATTTAGAACATGGTACAGGATTAATGTTACATGACAGCAACATTATATTTATACTGTGTATTTCCTCTTACACTTCCCATCAAATCCACTTCATCCTTAAATCAGTCACATTTACATGCATGTATATTAAAGTTTGGATATTGACTACTGTAAACAGTCAAACCATTTGACTCAAAATATAGATGACACAATTTAAAGTAGATAGATTCATTGTGTTATGTCATAAGCTTTTCAGTTATCCATAGAAAAACTGTTTTGTTAGAATATAGCATTAAATACTTTTATATGCAGAGTTCATATTAATATTACTTTTTATATAATGTATTAAATCAATTGTGCATTTATATCAGATATTACATGTTATAATACAATTTAATCATATGAAACTAGTCAGTTGTGCATAAGATTTGAGCATATATTGTAAACTGTATGGTATTGTATAGATGTATGTGATCTCATTTGTTTGTAATATATAAAATATGCTTATGTCAAAAAAGAAAACATTCTTTCGGCTAGATGTTGAATCAGAATAATTGCTACACTTTCCTCATACTAGGTTAGAACGTGGACAGATTTATTTTAATTTACTTCTCTTCTGTTTATTATTTCTGTTTATAAGTTTGTGTTAATAACATCATACAATGTACATGTATATGCTTTTTGTTGTTCAAATAGTTTTTTTGTCTATTCCAAAATTGTTGAAGGCAAATATGGATTATTTATACATTCATGAACTTTAGGTCTATTAAAAATGTATTATGATACAGCCATGGTAATACCAGAATTGGCAACAAATTTTATTACAAATTTAAAGGTTTTACTGATATTTTTATCTAGTTACATGTAGTGTCAAAAGGCAATGCATTTTTCCTTTTTTTTTGTTTTGTTACATGTGTCACTTTTTTTTTTCTTTTTTTTCCCTCATCTAGTCATTATTCTGTTCAAAGTGGATGTTCTCATACATGGATGTTTGTTTAAACTTTGGTTGACTTTTAAATAACACAAACCTATGTCTAGAATAAACACTGTTTAGTGGAAATAAATTTTCATGTACCTGTAATCGTCTAGCATCGAACACTTTACTTACATACAAATGATACATATACATGTGTAATTAAAATATATATATATATTCCTGAGTGGGTTTACAGTATTTGTGAAAATACTAAATTTGATGTGTTCTTGTTTAAAAGGTTTGCAAAACCAAGTTAGATAACATTTTATGGAGTAGTATATCTTTTTGTGTTGGCTATTGTAACATTTAGTTTATAATGGTGTATTTGTTCTGTAGTATTAAAGATAGTTTTCGGAAAGAGTATCTCTTACACTGCATGTATAAGAATTTTTTTTTTAATATTCAGGCAGTCAGTCATATTGATATTAGTACATTGTACAAGAATGTTTCTTATAGCTTTATTTGTTTGGTTGTTGGTTTTTTTTTTTTTATATACATTTGTTATTTTATATTATTCAACTTAATATACTTTTAATACAAAGTTTTAAACAGTATTGCAGTTAAACTGTTTGGATTTCATTGTTGGCAAAGTATTTAGTTAAATATAGACAGTTAAGGATGATATAAAATTTGATTGTAGTAGGCCAAGTATTTCGTTAACTATAGACAGTAAGGAAGTTAAAAGTAAAGTTTCTTTTATTTAAAGACACCTCTAGAACACATTGATTTTTATCTTATCGTCGGCTATTGGAAGTCGGTCATAGGTCATTCTGAATATTTATTTTGAGGAAGGGGTCTTTTATATGCACTGTTCCACAGACAGGATAGCACATACCACGACCTTTGATGAACCAGTTTTGGACCACTGGTTGGAACAGAAAATAGACCAAACTGCAAATGGGTCCACTGAGAAGGGTCAATCCGATGACCAACCGGTTCACAAGCTGACAAAATTGAGGTAGTATAGCGTATTTATAATGTGTGTTACATGTATGTGCAGAAATTAGAAGAGGCAGGAATTAAGTGAAAAGTGACTGGTTTGTTTCACTGGTTGAATGAAGTAGTTGTAAAGAGTTTGTATTATCGTGAGAATGGAATTCATGAAGGTGGTGTTACCTTTTGGGTAGATGAAAAAGAGTATCAGATGAGGTAATACAGAGTAAGGAAGGAACTGAGAATGGATACTGCAGAGTGTAAGAGAAATGTTATTACATAGAAAGTAAATAATGTGACCAATGGCAATTCCTTTTTTCTCTAGTATAATGAACCAGTCTAGTTACTGTAACCTAATTTAAACCATTTCTTTTTCTTTTTTAATGGAACCAAGAAACTAACAAATCTTTTTAGTAGAATGTTTTGCTATTTATATTTATGTGGTTGAATGTTTCATGTGCATGATCTTACATGTATAATGTATTTTGTTTCTATGTATTGTACATTGTATTTTATATTTAATATTGTCATTCCAAAGAATCTCATTTTGTAGTCACCTTTTTTGATTGTTGTCTTATAATATGTAATTTTTTGTATTCATAACCTACACGGCTTTTCTTAATATAGAATTTAAAATTATTGTTTGTCATCTCAGCTTGTTATGTATTAGACTGATCAATTGTCTCAATACTATTTACAAATGTGTTCATTGAAATGGTGCTTTAAACAAAACAGATGAAAATAAATGTTAAAAATAATTGGTTTTCATTAGTGACCACATCAGATTTAGTTTATAAAAAGCTAATCTTATGAATTTTTTCTTGTTGCCAAATTTCATTAATGCACAGATTAAAACTTTTGAATTTTAAATAACGTGGTGTCTAAATTAGGTTAACTATTTGGGTCAAAAATTAAAATGAATGTTGATTATAAAGTCAGTAGTAACTCTTTTTGATCAGTGTTAATTCAGTTGTGTAAAATCTGGTTTAGACTCCTTGTGTGTGTGTCTCTCTCTCTCTGTCTCTCTCTCTCTCTCTCTCTCTCTCTCTCTCTCTCTCTCTGTGTGTGTGTTCAAATATTTAAGAACATTGTACATTGTGTTTTGATTAGAATACTACAGTAGTACAAGTATTTCTATTCTGTAGCACTTGACTGAGTAGGAATCCTATTTATATAGTTGTGGCTAGATACATTGTCTGCAAGGTGAGAAAGATGATAAATAAAATGTATGCAAAATAGTGTCTACCTTTATGTAGTGAAATTATATATTGTAAGACGATGATAACTCCCCCTAAAGAAGAATCTCAACTTTCAGAACCAAAAGAAACAGAAAAAGTTATTTGTAAAGATGTGTGTCACTGATGAAATGCTACTTGTTTGGGTGGCCTTAGTATAAACTTTGGCATTAACTAGAAAGATAATTTTAATAGGAACTTTGTTTTATAAACTTTTATATTGGTACTTCCACGTATGTACTAGCCTTCTTTAGCACCAGCTAAACGTATCATCACCTTGGTAGAACCAATTTTGAAAACTATTTTTATTGTAATTTTATGCTTTATTTGTAGTGGGAACAATCTTGTTTTATTTATGAAAACAGTATTAATTCAAAATATATCTTATTAAAAACTTTGAATTTTTGTTTCTATATTACATGTTTTATGAATGTGCAATATTGGCAGTGTGAAATCTTTATTTTTGACAACTGCCGTTCCTTTACTTTGTTTTATGATATTGTTACGTTTTATCTTGATCTTTGTGACTTCTGTTAGTCATTCTTTCAGTAAATTTTGAAAGAAATAAAATGTTTCTCATTTTACGAAGTATTTGTCATTTTGTTTCAGTCGGCTGTTGCATTTGTTATAGAATATGTTAAACCTCATTAGTAGCCATATGGATACCGTTGTTCGACTGGATTGCAAATTATTCCAGCAACGAAAAAGTAAACAGTTTGGATCTTACTTCAAATAACAGAAGGGGTGGAGTTTAAAATCACGAAAAAATTATAAGGGAACATTTTTTAAATTGGGGTTGTTAACCCACCTATCCATTGCAATTGAAAGTTAAGCATATAACTGCCTTCTCTGAATACCATCAATAAAAATATTGAAAGAATTTTGTCGCATAACAATAAACAAAACTATAATTATATGCAATTATTTTTATTGACATTTGTTTCTGACATGGTTGTGAAAATGTCCGTGGGAAAACTATAATTGTCTAAAAATAGGGTTTTAGCTTTTTGTTTTATAATTTTACATAATTCAAACTTTGTTTAGAATTATTTATTATTTTTACTCTACGTTGACGCAGATTTAAAAAGTAATAATAAAAAATATCAGAATCCCAGTATAAGTACGTAGTCACGGCCAGTGGTTCATAGTTGCTACATCAAAGAATTACTGTGCCGTTGTATACCTGAAATAGGACAACATATTACTGTTTGTAATAGAATGGATGGTTTACGGAATTGATATTTCACAAATGTAAGAAAAGGTTTTCGTACATTTTGCGTCAAACCATCTTGATTTGAGACCAATTATTTGAATACAGTCTCTGTCGTGGTTAGGCTGACCGTACTTTGACCAATTTGTATACGTCGTCAAAGTTCCGTCTGAAAATCTCCATTCATCTTGAACGTCCTTGTCGCTTCCATCTATCCACAATCTTGTTCTAGCTGGCATTTCTGGAATACAATGTACAGTTAAATAGTTTTGAAACATGATTCAAGTACTAGTACAGAATTTTAATAACAAACGTGTTTTTTCTCCTTTTATAATAGCATATTTATTATCAAAGATGGGTAAGAAACCAAATTGGCTGTTGCCATTAAAGTTGACTAACTGCAACTTTGGCAAGGAACCAATGTAGATGTTATTTTTAAAAAAAGTCATTATAATTCACAAACCTGCAAGTAGCTGAGCTACGTAATCCTGTTTTTCCTTGCTGTCGATTCTAATTAGGAATCCACCATCATTCTGACAAGCAGTCATTGCGTCATCATGCGTTCTTGTATCTACACTGGTTCTGTAACACAGAGGAGGATCATTGGACCATATGTATCCTGCATGTGTTGGACATAGCTTTGAAATAAATATTTAAATAAAAGTTATTAATAGTATTATTTAAGTAAGTCAATTTCTTCTCGTTATTGACACTAATTAGCTGTACATTATAATACGTATGCTAGAAATGGTAAAAATATTCAATCTGACTAGCACAAATAGTGTAAAATAACTTAAGGGTGATCAATGCTTTCTAAAGAAAATAAACACGTCACTGTTATTCACGGCCATCAGTCTAAAAGTTTAATACGCAATGTCTATTCTGTTTCATTATTTAATAATTCTCTAGATGATTTTGCAGGAAATTATTAATTCAGAATCCTCTAAAAGGATTTTTATAATACAAGTAACATAATGTTACATGTGAACATGTTTATAGTAAGTTACCGTATCCCATCCAAGATGATTGAAAATAAACTATACCAAACTGCGTACTTCACTGGTACCATGGGCGTAAACCTCGTGGGACACGCCCTCCACCCCCCCCCCAAACTTTTTGGACGTGGAGCCGCCTATGTAACTATGCCTTCACTTTTTGCTTCGAAAAACTGAAATTAAAATGCCTAAATCTTTACTAACATTTCTCTTTATTGTATCAATGTTACACTTACCCATGTTGTCTTAGCACAAATATAGTCATACTGAAGTACACAAGGGGTCTGTAATGGCGTCAAATAGGGGGGAGTGCGGAAAGAAAGTGGGATGGTCCGTCCCCCAACTTTATGGACAGGATTTTCGCCCTTGACTTGTACATTACTGCAAAATCGTTTTTGTCCTTATAATGTGATCCCAAATAAGATTAGCTACGCTCTTTTAGAGGTTCTATGTTTTTTGAAAGCTATTATAGATATTTAGGGCCTACACTGGCAGGATTTATGTAGAGGAAAATTGTATTAAACTTTTGTGTGACAATAAGCACAGAACAGAAGCTTAATTATAAAGAATAAATTTGTTTCATTCATCAAAATTTCAAAACGTGCCCAATGGTGTATAATCTATATCTACGAAGCAGCCTAATTACGGTCTCCCTCAGCCTTCAGAACATCTTTTTATTAATATGGTTTTGGCTTTTGAACTGTATTTCAGCTTGACAAGTTTCTTAAAGCAGTTCTGCAGACAAAATGGGGCCTACAAATAATCAAACTGAAGGAATTTATATTAAACCTACTGTAAGAATTTAACAACACAATGGTTACCTTCGCTAAGAACGTAGAATCGCGAACCAATATTTGGTGTCAATTCTTCATTCGGCACATTTCTAGAATTGTGTAACTGGCATACTCCAGATTTCTTGTTGTAGAAAAAGGCCACGCATGACAAATCTCCCAAACACAGCCCCGCACATTCTGCTATCATCCGCACACTAGAATTTTGGGAACTAGTGGATAACATGAAACCTTTGACAAACACTGAAAACAATCCATTTAGAAGCGTTGCCATTTTAAAAATAAACAAAAAATGTCGCAAATAAACAACAGTATTTTTATTGAACAAACAAAAATCAAAATTATATTTGTTTAAATATGGGTGTCCTATAATATCATGTACTTTTGATATAAATGTATATCAACAAAACAAGCTGTTGAGCAATGATAACAAACAAAGTGAACTTGAAAAATAGATATGATGTGTTTTGCCTCATCCGGTTATTGAATGTTTCTTGCTTTGTTGAGAGGGAAAAGTTTTGTGTGATAGGAAGCTTTCAGCATCCTTTTTGCAACATGGATTTCTGACATTGTCTGAGATTTCTGTAGGCTAGTAAGAATATTGATTTACGATATTGTTTATTATAAAATGTAATACAGCATATATGAAGTAAGAATGTTGTTAACACTTCACAATATTTATATTAAGGACATGTTTATTGCTTTAGGTAAGTGGTGTGGTGTTTGTTTTCTCCCTACCGCCTCCTGTGCCACCCCAATAAAGTTTATACACCTGAGTGCATTTACTGAATAAATACCGGATTCCATAAATTTTCTAGAAGTTCTAGGAGCGTCCTTGTCCTTGGGGAATAAGACCCCGAATAATGCATGTCAAGTCCGTAGATAAATAATAGTTTTGAGTATGTCATCTATTTTAATTTTGATTGTAAAACTGCTTTCCGGGGAGCAACACCTTGCATCATCTAGGAAAATTTCTAATTATCTCACAAAAAAGAAAACATTCTATTACAACTGTTAATATAGCTGAAATCGTGGATTAAAAATGACCGATTCAATGATTCATATGCGAGAAAATCGTGTTTTAGGCCATCTAATTTTGAAAATTTACCCGAGAAAACTACACTTGGATCCTCCTACTACCAGGACTCACACAAAAAAAAAACACGCTCACACACACACACACACACACACACACACACACACACACACACACACACACACACACACACACACACACACACACACAAACAAGTTTCAAAAATAAATCACCCATAATAATCACTTAATCACACATAATAACCGATTCGGATGCTAAGAAAATGCGTTTCAGATGATTTAATTTTTAATTCTTCCCGGGGCCTAACCTTAGACATCCTAGAAATATTTCAAGTCAGCTAATTAAAAAGAAAATCATTCCATAATAACAGTTAATATAGTTGAAAACCATGGTTTAAAAATGACTGATTCGTCGATTCAGGTGCAAAGAAATAATGTTTCAGACCATCTGACTTTTAACGTTTTCCCGAGAGAGACTGCTCCAGACCCCAAAAGTCCAAATACACACATTAACAAGTTTAAAAAAATAAATAGACCTGGGACTATATCAAACTATGTTAATGTAGCTAAAAAATATTGATACTGCTATTCAGATGTTAGGAAAATCGCGTTTCACGCATATAATTTAAATATTTTCTGAGGGTGCCCTCTAGAAAGCTCGGACGTTTTCTTTATCAGTCCAAAGGGAGCGGGATAGAGTAACTCAAACGGTAGCTTGTCCGCCTGTGAATTGGTTGGTCGTCGGATCGATCCTTCTCCGTGACCCATTTACAATTTGGGCTATTTTCCGTTCCAACCAGTGGTCCACAACTGTATATGCTGCCCTCTCTGTGGGACGGTGCATATAAAAGATCCCTTGCTGTTTATCGGAAAGAGTTGCCTATGTGGCGGCAGAATGACAATATGATTGACGTCTAATAGCCGATGATAAGATACAAATCAATGTGCTCCAGAGGCGTCGTTAAATAAAACAAACTTTACTTTTACAGAAAATTAAATTAATTTAGGAGAGCATAAACTCTGTCTTGGAACCAGGATAGACAGCATAGGCTGCTTGAACCTTAATTGGAAATAAGCACGCAAATACGTACAACCAACCAATAAAGTATGTCTGATACTTAGGATATAAAGTGAACTGCTGAAGTGTCCTTAATAAAAAATATAAATCAATACATTCCTTTCCTTTAACGAGGAAAGCGCGCGCACACGCATTTAATTCTTGTGAAAATAAACATAGGATGATTCCATTTATTATATCACAGTATGATGAAAAGCGTAATAGATTAACGAACAATGATTTCGTTTGTTGATTTGTCATAATTGTTCAAAAAGAATTTTCCGGAATTTCCTCAGCCTCGCTAATCATAGCTAAAGGAGGCCCTGTTGAGGATCTATTAAGATGAAATATGAAATACTCAAATGGGCCCAACCTTTAAGTTCATGACCAAATAGCTGGCAATGGCACGGTGGTTAAGCTAACTGACTCGTGGCTGGTAGGTACTGGGATCGAATCTCGGTCAACTTATGGAATTTTAAATCTCTTTATCGACTCCAGACTAGAGAGAATGTTCCGCAAGGCTCAGTGGGTAGGTGTATACCACTTACTCCGACCAGTGACACACAATTGGTTTATTAAAAGTCATGGTATGTGCTGTCCTATCTGTGGGATAGTGCAAATTTAAATGATCATTTGCTGCTTACCAATAAGAGTAGCCGCAGCGGGTTTCGTCTCTCCTACTAACATTAAACTCTGTCCTGGACAGACAGCACGGGAACTATGTTGTGTGCCCAGGTTAGCGTACTTGAATCTTAGTTGGATATAAGCACGAAAATAAATACACTAACCAATAGCTAGCAGAAGCTCGATAGTCAAGTTTTTGCGTTTCATTTTAAACCCAACCAGTGGCGGATCTAGGGCAGAGCTCGCCTCCTCCCCTTAATGTCGCGATTATAACATTTTTTAAACATTTATTATTATTAAAGCTGAAGAATCCGGTACCCCCCTGGATTTTCTGGATACGCAGGCCCGTACGCAGGGGGGTGCGACGGGTGCGCACGTTACCCCCTAAATCTGTCGAGATCCGTAAATGCAAATTTGGATTGACGCTAATTTACTAGAATAACGTTAAAAACGAAAA
>JAULBS010114824.1:0-14720 GCA_032355785.1 Symmetromphalus regularis | reverse complement strand
GTGTGTGTGTGTGTGTGTGTGTGTGTGTGTGTGTGTGTGTGTGTGTGTGTGTGTGTGTGTGTGAGTGTGTGTGTGTCAAATGTAATCAATAATAATTTTTGGAATAAAAATATTTTGTCTGGTTCGTTTATTCTTTTCTTTTCTCTGAAACCTTTCCTTAAAAAACTAAATACTATGTAATTTGTAGCATTATCTTGAAATCTTTGTAATGTGTTTAACGTGATTGTGGAATATGCAAGTTGTGTTGTGTATGTAATGATATGTAAATACTATTTTAAAAAAGGAATAGAGGTAAGAAAAAGGAATAGAGATAAAACTTACTAAAATTATATATTTCCTTTTCTAAAAAAAAAAATTAATTTTTTTTAAATTTCAGCCATCCAAATGTTTTTTATTTCTCTTTTTTTTCTTTTTTATATGCGCCCCAAAAACCCATGTTCCTATTTTTTCATGACAGCGCCATCAAAAAATCCTTCTTTAGACACTTGGATAAAGCCACAAAAATGGGTGGTTTTGTTAACTGTTACTGAAATTCATAGTAGTTTTTAAATAATCTCCTTTTCACATTGTAAATCAGTATTTGTGTTCAACTGGAAGATTTTATTAATAATTAAGAATATAAAGAATATTTTCAATATATCACAGATAGAATTTAATGTATCTTTTCCATGTGTCGCTTTTGGGTCGAATTATGTACACGTAAACCAATTATGGCAAGTATTTCTGTAAATTTGACGATTAGAAAAGTTTTGAAAAACTTTAAGAGAAAAGAATGAGTTGTATCGTAATGTTTTTTCAACATTCTCAAATCTTGTTGCATTTTCATTAACGTAATAGTACTTTTTATATATTCTGCCTCCTTTTCAATTTTAAATCAGTATTCGTGTTCAATTGCAAGATTTAATTAATAATAAAGAATTTAAAGAACATTTTCAATATACAACACACACATGCTAATGTATCTCTTCCAAGTGTCGCTTATTTGTCGAATAATGTACTAATAAATCCATTTTGGCAAGTATTTCTGCAAATTTTACGATTAGAAAACTTGAAAAAACTTTACAATAAAATTTTAAAAAATTAGTTGCATCGTAAAGTTTTTAGAACATTCTCAAATCTTGTTGCATTTTCCCCTAGCAGTCAATATCCTAGTAGTTTTGAAGTAATCTGTCTTCTTCTCACATTTCAAATCAGTATTTGTGTTAAACTGGAAGATTTTATTAATAATAAAAAATATAAAGAACATTTTTCAATATATAATATACAGACACTAATGTATTTCTTCCAAGTATCTCTTGTGGGTCGAATTATGTACTAAAACACAAATTTTGAAAAATTACAATAAAAGACAATGAGTTGCATCGGAAATGTTTTTCAACTTTCTCAAATCTTGTTGCATTTTCACTAACAGTCAACATCATAGTAGGTTTTAAATAATTTTGTGTTATTTTTAAAAAGAAAAGGAATGACTAGAACTATTATTCCACGATTTAGCTACTCGTTTGTTTAGCAGTCGGATAAACAGTTGGTATACACTGACAGTGTCGAGGGACGGTAGTTCAAGTCTCCATGACGTAAGTTCATTTATTTGTAATTGATTTCGTTGTATTTCTATGTATGTTATAATAATGAAAAATGTGTGAAGTTGTCTTGTGTATGTAATGATATGTAAATACTATTAAAAAAAGGTATAGAGATAAAACTTACTAATTATATGCATTTTATTTACTTTTATTAATTTTTCTTTTTAATTCTTTGCTTCGCCCCCACACAAAAAACGAAAACCTTGCCTCTCTTTTTTATGACAGCCCCATTAAAAAATCCCTCTAGACACTTGGATAAAGCCACAAAAATTTAACTGTTAGTGAAATTCATAGTAGTTTTTAAATAATGTCTCCTTTTCACATTGTAAATCAGTATTTGTGTTCTACTGGAAGATTTTATTAATAATTAAGAATATAAAGAACATTTTCAACATATCACAGATAGAATTTATGTATCTTTTCCATGTGTCGCTTTTGGGTCGAATTATGTACTCGTAAACCAATTTTGGCATGTATTTCTGTAAATTTGACGATTAACATAATAGTACTTTTTATATATTCCGTCTCCTTTTCACATTTTAAATCGGAATTTGTGGTCTGCAAGATTTTATTAATAATAAAGAGTTTAAAGAACATTATCAAAAATTGAATGCCGACAAGACTTTTCCTCGCTGACAGGATGTTTCCCCGCCAACAAGATTTGTAAAAAAACAACAACAAAAAACTGAATGCTGAATGGTAAATATCGCAAGGATTCCTGAAAGGATGAAAATTATTTTGATGTCTAACAGGATTTCAACAAAATTCCGATTTGCAAACGATATTGACAGTATTCGGTTGTGGAAAAGTCTACCTGTATGTGGACATCAGTACTGATAGGTATTCACACAAAAGCATACAGAGAAAAACTAGAAAATTTGACAGCATACAAACTTATGAACCAAGCTGTAAGAACTACATTAACTGAACCAGCAGTGAAACATGTTGCAGGAGGACGTTATTAGTAACCCATAATACTTTTAAAATAACTTTTTAGTATATAGAAAATGTGTTGTACAAGGAGCACTGGGTAAATATGTGCATGTTTTCTTGAAAATAATTTCAACTGGCATATTATTAGAAAACCCCATTTCCTAAGTAACAAAACACAAAAAACACAAGTAGTAAAATATTAGCTACTTGGACTGGCCTTTTATAAAGGTTAATAGTTAATTAAGAAACAAAAGAGATAAAAGTCAGTAGGATTTAATTGCTATTTTTAAAAGTTAGAGCTACATCTAACATTGGTGTGCAGCTGCAGACAGCATGCTGTGTGATAAATGGTCCTCCCCTAAACACTGGAACTGTTAGGACCGTGTCAATTGCACTGGTCAGTGGGAATGGTTTTCCCTGATAAGCGTTGTTGAAACAAAGTATAATGGAAGAAACTCTGCGTGTAATTAAACAGCAGTGATCATGAAAAAAGTTAATTTCGTAAGTGTTTAGTTGAGACTGATTTTGTATTTTATAGTTTACACAGATTAAAACTTGTTGAATAAATGAACTGACAAATCTGATGATATAAATCAGTTAAGGCAATTTAGAACAAAATAATAGCAAGTGGTAGAATAACTGTTTATTTACTCTGTAAAAATGGCGTTGAAAAAAATAAGACGTGAAATAGAAGCCCTTAAGGTACAATTAGAATCAGAAAAAGGTCAGAATCTGAGGTTAACAAAAGAACAGACAACACCTCAAAAGGAAAGTAATGTATTGAACAGTGAACTAGAACAGACGAGGGACAGAAGGAATGTCTAATACTGTAACATACTTTGTAAAAGATAAAATGCCAAAGTATAGAGGTGAAGAAAGTCAGTCTGTACTACAGGAATGGGTAGATGATGTTAGAATGGAAATAATGGCTAGGCAAATATCCACTTCAGAAAAAGTGAATTTTGTTTTGTTCCAAAGATGAAATCAAGCTGTGTCCTATTATATCAGTGAGAGAAACACTGAAGAGAAAATAATCAAAATTGTGGAGACAGTATTTGGAAACACACTTTCCATGCCTGGAAGACAAAGGCTTTTATTTGGAAGAAAACATGCAAATTTAGAAAGTTTGAGAGAATATTCTCATGCATTGTTGAAACTGTATGAATATGTTCAACAACTGGATATGGAAGCATTTACTAGCAAAGATAAAGCACTATCCATGCAATTTTCGGAAAGTATTAGGGATCCAATTCTGCGTAGGGAACTTAAACAGATAGTTAGGACCAAACCTGATATAACATTTATTGGCTTGCGAGATGAAGCTATTAAGTGGTCTGAGGAAGAGGATTCCTCCAACAGTGGCCATAGAATGGCAACATCCAGTGAAACAACTGCCGTAAAACCAGAATGTATACCATCAGTAGATATTTCAAACATTCTGGACAAACAGCAGAAACAGATTGATGGAATTTTCGATCTGTTAAAAACACAGGCCCAAAGACCAGTATGCTATATTTGAAGTAAACAGGATCACTTAGCTAAAGATTGCTGCTTTGGCTTCAATGAACAAGGTCAGTCTCGGGGTTTTAGGGGCACCCGACATAGAGGTCATGGCAGACTAATGAGCAATCCTGGACACAGTTATCTTGGACATTCAAACCAGCAGGGTGGTTTCAAGGTTTCCACAACCTTGAAAAACAAAAAATGGTATATGGGTTCGCAAGAACAAATGGAAATAGTCCAGTATAAATTCCAGCCTACTCTATTAGCTCAGTAGAGGCAACTGGCTCTCAAGTTGAAGGGTTGAGTTATGAAGCAGTGGATGAGCCACTGGAGGAAAAGGAAAAGCATCGACCACCTTGGTTTGGGATAGTTAGCACTCTGACAAAGGTTAGAAAGGGACGATTGATGATAAGTGTAGTGAACCTTAGTGAAGATGATTTTTGGTTACCACCAAAAACCAAGCTTGCATCTATGCTTGCTATTGAGAGCATTGATGCACCACTAAATAATCAGATTGAATTCAGGTCTGTTGGGTGTAACTGATAAGAGGTATTTATCAATAGAGAAACAACCTGCACTAGTGATGCAGGAGATACAAACAGATCTGACATGTCCCATTTGTTTGACTTGTCAAGTACAGATTGTATAGAGGGGGAGAAAACGTCAGCTTGTGAATTGCTGAATGATTTCTCAGATATTTTCTCCACTGGAGAATTTGATATTGGTTATACTGACAAAGTGAAAAACAGGATTCATACAACAGATGACATAGCTGTGTCACAACCACATAGGCGGATTCCACCAAGTCAGTTTCAGGAGGTAAAACAGCATATTAAAAGGTTCTTGAGTCAGGGGATCATCAGGGAAAGTCATAGTCCCTATGCACCACCCACTGTCTCTTTAACTGCGTGTTGACTATAGGAGTCTAAACTTAAAAACACGAACGGATGCCTTTCCCCTTCCAGGGATTGAAGAGACATTGGATGCTCTTCGCGGTGCTTGATGGTTTTCTACTCTGGACATGGCCAGTGGATATAACCAGGTCACGGTGGAAGATGAAGATAAATGTAAGACAGCATTATTAACTCCAATAGGTCTATATGAATTTAATAGAATGTCATTTGGCCTGTGAAATGCTCCTGCAACCTTCTAGAGGTCGTTGCAATCATGTTTTCAGGAGAAGGTTTTTGACATTTTGCTCATATATTAGGAAAAAGATGCTCCCAAACGTCAAATCCAAAGCAGACTTCCAGTCATGTTGGCATGCAGACTGTGAGGAATCCTTCAACCAATTAAAAGCAAAGCTTACTCAGGCACCAGTGCTTGGTTATGCAGACTATAGCGTCATTCACATTTGATGTCAAATACAGATCAGGCAAAGCAAATGGTAATGCCGATTCTTTGTCAAGAAAAGTATGTTTTTGTAGCAATATAAATGCTACATTTTCTATGGTACTTGGGACAACACCAATGCCACAACCAGAAATCGGAAAGGTTATTGCCAATGAAACTGAGCAGGCCATTCCGAAGGTGTTCATACATTCTCAAATTGTGATCACAGACATTTCCATCTTATTCTAAATAGGAATTGAAAGCGTGACAGACGACTGATACACATATTAAGAGACTCAGCTACTATTTACACATGGAGAGAAAACCCACTTGTAAAGAAAGACAGAATGAGTCGGTTGAAGTTCAAAAGTTGAACCGGCAATGGGATCATTTCAAATTTGATGTACAGGCATATGCATGACACATCAGGGTGAACTGAAGCAATTTGTCATGCCAGAGGCCTTGAGAACTCAAGTTCTTGAGAACTTACATGACAACATGGAACATCAAGGTATTGAAAGAACCATACAATTGGTGAGAAGTCGGTGCTTTTGGTTAGGAATGCACAATGATATTGAGGCTTACTGCAAGAACTGTCAAAGGTGTACACTTGCAAAAATGCCCCAACCTAAAATAAAAACATCAGTGAAAAGCTTAATTGCTACAAAGCCATTGGAAGTTTTTGCAATTAACTTTATTCTCATGGAACCTTCATCAGATTGAAAGGAAAATGAGTTGGTTAGTACGGATGTGTTTACAAAATACACAATTGCTGTAACCACCAAAGATCAGAAAGCACAAACAACTGCAAAGGCATTAGTGAGAATGGTTCTTTCTGTATGGAGCACCAATGAGAATTCACTCTGATCAAGGAAAACCTTTGAATCAGAGGTAAAAAAAAAAAGCTCTGTGTTAACTCTATGGTATAGAGAAGAGTCGAACAACTCGATATCACCCCTCGGGAAATGGGCAGTGTGAACACTTTAATAGGACGTTGCATGATCTACTAAGAACACAGCCAACAAACCAAAAGAGTAAATGGCCACAATACTTACCAGAGGTAGTGTTTGCATATAATGTCACACCACATGCTACAAATGGGTTCTCTCCCTACTTTTTGATGTTCGCGAGAAATCCTTCACCTACCGATTGATTCCCTGCTTGGAGCAGAATGTATCCAAGATCTTGATCCTGATGGATGGGTATGTGAACACTAAAAACGTTTAGAATATGCTTATAAAAAAGCAGCGGACAACAACAGCAGGTAGCATGTGAACGAAATACAATATATGACAAAACATCAAAAGAATCGACATTGGAAGTAGGCACACTGGTCTATCTCAGGAACCATACTCCAAAAGGGAGAAACAAAATCCAAGATTCCTGAGATAACAAGGTATACAAAGTTACAGAACGACTTGGCATTGATAGTCCAGTGTACAAAGTTGAGCCCATTGATAGAGTGGGACCATCAAACAATTTCAATAGGTCAGGGATCCGCCAATGTCAAACCCACAGTGTAACAGAAAGAGTTGTTGATCAGTGTGAGGAAGAAAGTGATACAGTTATCAGAGGATAATAAAATAAAAGGTAATTATAATTTAAGAAATCGTACTTAGCCTTCTTCTTCAGATACTTCATCAGATGATGATGAAATAGATTTGTTAACCAGTGATTTGTCGTCAGTTCACAATGAAATTCTAAAGGTTACTGTTTTGGAATCTTCATCCCAACTAGAATTTGATAGGCTAAAATCAGACAAACAGCATAATCAATGTAAACTGAGAATATCAGAAACCAAACAACCTCAGTCTGGTATACGCTCAGAGAGTAAATCTAAAATGATTAGTAATGCTTTAGTTGAGCTGAGTTCAAAACTAATGCGGGATGCAATTAGAGAAGTTGGAACTGTATAACGGGTAGAGTTTGATGATAATTATGAATAACTTACTTAAACTGACAAACATTATACCATTCAGTGTATATTGGGCAGTGTTGCATTGAATTGGACAGTTACCTGTATAGCGAACATTTGGTTCTATCAGAGAATTAATTCAGTAATGCAAATAATGGGGAAATAGACAGTTACATATTATACTGTACCGAATAGTTACTGGCAGTCAACATTTGGTTGTATCAGATAATTAATTTACTAATGCAAATAGTGGGGTAATAGACACAGTGACATATTATACTGTACTGAATAGTTACTGGTAGTCAACATTTAGTTGTATCAGGACTATTCAATACGTGGTAAGCATAGACCTTAAACAATGGACGAATATCGGATGAGTACCAAATTATTTACCCTTAATTTCACTTTAGTAGTTAATTTCAGAGTGAATCTGTAGGTAATATTAATAACAACAAAATATCTCTAATAATGAAATTGTATGTTAAATAATGACAGTTTAAGAACAAAATGGAAACTGGTAAAGCCTATCAATATATGTAATTTTTTTAATCAGGAAGATTTAATAACCTGTAAGAGATTACCTATAAGTTAGACTAACAGTGCCACCATTATTACTACTTTAATGTTTTCTTGTTAGTTAGATTTAGATTTAGTTAGATTATAATAGGAAGTTAATAAAACACACAGATAGCTCTGATATAATCTTCGGTATTTACAACAGCCACTGACTTCTTACAGTATATAATATGGTTTAATTGTGGAGTCTACAATCTACATTCCTAAGCCATCCCTAAGCAGGGGAGTATGTGGGAAGCTAATCTGTTTGCAACACAACTATGTTCTGTAGACATTGTTCTCTCCTGCCACCTGGCAATTAGTTAGCTCCACTGTTTAGAACATTAAACCAATGTTTGGGTAAAGTCGCCATTTGAGATTATGTCAATAGTGAAAGTAATAAGATCGGGTTGAATGAAAGGACAGAGATGTGTTTGAGAGAGAGCGAGCGAGACTGGTGGGAGAGGACGTTATTACACCAGTGCTCACATGTTATATTACATAAATAAAACAAAATATAACTGTTCCTTTTTGTAATGTTGTATTTTTAAACACCTACAAGAACCAAGCCACTTGACCGTGGTTACAGTCTTTTTGATGAAAAATGTCTCAATTTCACTGTGACACATGTCCTAATCATTGACAAATGTCACAAGACCGATAACAAGTGTCACAAAAGTTATCAACGACAAATGTTGCAACTCATCACCCACAAATGTCATAATTAACATTGGCGTTTTTTTTTTCGTTTTTTTTTTCTTTTTTGCCCTTCTGGAGCGATACCCATAGCTCAAATATAGTGTCTCTAGTTGAGAGGGATCTCCCGGTTTAAAATGATTCATTATTAGCACCAACTTAGTGGTCTGAATTTTCGGTATCAAATCGATATCATGCTTTAAAATTACAGTTTTAAATGAAATCACTCGCGTATGATGTTCAGTACGATGACATATTTGTTTCCCGATCTAATTTGATTTTAAGCCACATGTTGCTAAGATATTTTGTAATAGCATGTCCCTTTTAAACAACTCTGTGTCAAAAATAGATGATAGTGTACTTCCCGGACTACTGTGTACAGATTCAATATGAATCCCACAAAGACAAATGATCCCCTTTCCATATACACTGGACACGATAGCAGGTTTCTTGTCCTGACTATACCACGCGAGTATGCTCTCCCTTGATGAGTTATTGAAGTATTTTCTTTCACTTCTCCCGACAAATCCATGCATAACGTTGTCTGCTGATGAAAAAAGCTCGTCTGGAACTAAACTTAAAGCGTCCATGGCATTTGTTCTCACTGAAACCACTGAAAACAAAAATAAAATGTTATGGGCGCGTGTACAAGTCGAGGATTTCGAGGTTTTACCAATTTCCCCCACACGCAAAAAGATTTTTTAAATATATCCAGTTCATTGTGGACTGTTGTTATTTTATATATAATGGACCCCATCTTTTGCAAACATTTCTACACAAGAGCCTACTTTTATATCTCGTCAAAGGAAATAACTCTTCCGTCGCGGAATTTTAAGATCTGTTTAGAGGTGAATCAATATTTTCACCATCACAGATTTAAATTCAGATCATACTCATTTAACACTGCCGTTGTAAAAACAAAGTAATTTGTCTTCAGTGTTCTCCCACGGGTTTCTGTTACGAACGTGACTTCCTTTTATTTTAAGCAGTACAAACTTATACTTATCACTTTTTATTATTTTATAACCAAGGTCATCAGGCGTGTGTCTAGAGATGCATGCCTTGAGGGTGAAATAAGATGCCGCGAGTACCCAGAAGCGAAAATGAATATGGAAAACTTTAATATATTGATCCCATTTAAGGCGATTTTGTCGTGTTTTGGGACTCATTATTAAAGTTGTACATACACCAGAACCATGCTTTCACGCAAGGCTACTCTCACACTTTTTGGATTTTTTTTTTAATAACATTATTTGAAAACTGTAGTGAAAATCATCAAACATTTTTATATTTAATTGTACATTTTGGAAACAAGCAAATATTATATTTCAGAAGTCAAATCGTTGTATTTTGACAATGTTCTGAGGATGAGTAGAGGTCTGTTAGATACAATTTCATTAGCAATCAAAACTGGTTCAACTTTAATTATCATATTTATACATTTAAGTAACTGTAGAACTATGGACACAGCCAGTGGCTGAAAGTTTTACAGTCATCATGAATTAATTAGTAGGATATGAAACCAGTTTCAGACATCATTAAACCCTACGAAAGATTAACGTATATCATATTAAAATTAAACCACAACACAGATTAATTTATAATGTGTTTATGATACTGTCAACATAAAATAGGGGTATTTGGAAAGAGATTATAGAGACATGAAACATATACCTTTTAATTCTAACTCTGGAAACCATATTGTAGATAACTCAGTTGCGTGAGCAATGCATAGAATAGCTCCGCCATCTTTGACAAATGCACGGACTGTTTCAGCTATGTTTTCTTTCCACTCACTGTGTTTTATATCTTCATCCTGGTCCACAACAAGAACCTGAGTGTCTTTCTGCCATTCTCCTGCAATACACTTACACAATGTCTATCTCCTATTGTATGTCAACATGTACAGTGAAGTTTTGTTTCATTTAACCTTTACAGCAACGAAGTATTGAATTTCACATTCAAATCGTTAGTACCAATGTCATTTCACCACACATGTACTATTTAATTAATATATACTGTGTTGTCCAGTCTGTGGGATAATGCATATAAAAGATCCCTTGCTGCTATTCGATAAGAGTAGCCGCATTAGTGTGGCGGCAGCGTGTTTCGTCTCTCCTACTAACTAATCTCTGCCCTGGACAGATAGCACAGGACAGATAACACAGGAACCTGAGCTGTGTGCCCTGGACAGCGTGCTTGAACCTTAATTTGGTATAGCATGAAAATAAATCAAACCAATCGTGTATCATCAGTAGAAATAAACAAAAGTTATTGTAGTTATTTTATTATACATTGTCTACCTCCAATACACGAGATAATGTCGAATATTTTTAATTGTATGTGAGCTCTTACATGTTATGGGATTATATATTTTTCTAAGGCCAACACCAGAAGACATTGCTACCCTCACCCACACTCACCATTAAATCAAAAATAGATATGTTCAGTATATTTTTGTTCACTATTTGTTATGAATACAAAAATATTTCATCATTCAGATGACAACAACAACAACAATAATAACAATAATGACATTGTAATTTGATATTCTAATGAAGATTTACTTTATATAGGGTAAACGCACATTAAAAATAATAATCAAACCTTTGTATAACAATCACCAAAGATATGTACTAAACATGGAAATTATATCAGGTGGCTTTTATATACATTTTGAGATGCATTTGTACTACGAAGGTACATATTAAGTGAATTATAGGTAGGTGACTGTTTTATAGAGTTGTTTTTACCGGATGTTTGATTTGATGCCATCTTACCGGTTTCAAGCTGGGTTGCATTTATAAACTTCACAGAAGTGGTAGCTTTGTCCACTAGACAATGCAGAACATCCAAGATAGCTTTGCAGCAACCGTCTATTGTTTCTCCTCTGTGCACTACCACAACAGTTTGAGATGTTTTAGGTCTAAGAGACACTAACTGGGCAGGTAAAATTTCCTGTTCCTTTCCATCAGATTCTGTATCAGAGATACACTTCCTCAGCAATAATTAACATGTAATGTCAATATCATTTAGACCATTTCAATATAATGCTAGATTCCAAATTTAAATTAAACTGACATGAAATATTTTAATTGGTATTTGTAGTAAGATGTTTATCTGAAGAAAACGAAAATTTGGCAAATATTATTATTACGAAAGTGTTAGACCTCGAAAGATATGCAAGGACATGCATATTGTTTAATTATATTGATGTCGTCCACACTTGGTTTGCATAGGAAACTTACTGCTGCCATAAAAGCTATTCTTTTTCAATTAAGTTCACTTTCCTGGCGATGTCACACTCAAATGGTAAACTGAGTCTGTTCTTTTCTACCATTACAGAACGAGCTTCAATCTCATCTGTTAATGAGATGTGAAAGACGAAACATCTATCATATTCAAAACCTAATCAGTGACGGATCCAGAAAATGCATTTAGGGTGGGGTTGGGGTTAAAGAATTCTGGGATTCTTTAACGTTAAAAAAAATATATAATTTAAAAAAACATTATAATAAATTAAAAAATTAAAATCGCCACTGAGAATCTAAGTATGGGTTGTAGATAAATTCTAGGAATTTTTTGACTACTGTTTACGAATAAAAAGAAGGCCTACTTACTTTTGACAAGAACTGTCCAGTTCTTTTGAATTTCTATTATTTCTGCATTATAGGTGAATCCAAGATGTTCCTCGTGAACAAAAATGGCGTCGCCGGGATGAAATAAAGAATACTGAAGACATTCTTTGTGAATATCCTCCTGTGACTCATGAAGATTAATCTCCAAATAGTTACATAATTTGGCCAATAGTATCTCTCTATTGACGTTTTTACCTCCAAGTTCGCATGCAACACTTGTGGCTATAGGTCCAAGACTCGGATCTCGTCTGATGTCAGAATTAATGTTTAGACCAATTCCGAGAATATAGAGTCCAAGTTGAGGATTTGAGTCTGTCACGAAAAAAATATAATAAATAAAATTAGCTAAAACGAAGACCAATAACAAACAAACAAAAGACAATTTTTAAAAAACCCATCAAAACAATGAGATAAAAGTTGGATACAGAACCAGAGGAAAATATTTTTTAAAAAAGGATTGATGTGCTTCACAGAAACTTATTTTGATCAGAAAGTTAAATCCTTAACTTTGACCTTGAAATATAGAGAGAAAGTCTGACAGAGACAGACAGGCAGTCAGGCAGACAAACAAACATTTCCCCCTGTACAAACTTCATATAGATGCCCAGTTATCAAACGTATTACTAACCTGGTAAGACATATTCTGAAGGTTCAGTTAGAAAACCACCGAGTTTGTGACCTCTGACCCAAAGGTCATTTGGCCATTTAATCTTAACAGAATTAAGACCCATTTCGTCTACAGCTCTGCGCGCTGCCAGAGCTGTGCATATTTCTGGATTCAGTAGTCCAGTGTAACCCTGAAAATATACACACATAGTAAACAAACAAACAAAAATTATGTTTTATGTATTTAAATGTTTTAATATACTTGTGATAAAAAACGCTAAGACATAAACTAAAGTTCATATCGATAACGTAACTTAGTTAAAAGATAAAACCATAAACTGCATATATAGTGTAAAAATAGGAAGGCGATGAAAGTAAACGAATAATATTCACTATGCATGTATGCAGTATTATTTTCTAACATAACATATGTATACGCATGGATAGTGTGTGTGTGGAGCAACCTTCAAAATTTATCTTGACAAATATATATATTTAATGGCACACAGGTATTTTCTTTAATGATCGGACATAAGGTGTCAGGTATTTATTACACTGGAACACAAATACACGACACAACACAAAAAACACAGATACACACACAAGTGCGCGTACACACACACAAGTGCACGTACACACACGCGCGCGCGCACGCGCGAACTCACACACATACACACACACACATATATACACAAAACACAAATACGCTAATAGGATTGCAAGATAGGCAAATACATTATATGGTGGGGGGCGAGAAATATATGAATAGGGGATGGCGCCCATAGACTACTACCCGCCCCACCCCAGCAATCGTTTTGTTTACATTATAGATAATATAGTTAAAAGATAAAACCCAGACAACGACTAGTCCAAGGTCCCGATCTGATAAAAGGTATCACGTTTTATAAATGACGACCGATTATTTACCTTGTTAGTCTCCTCTAGAAGCGGTCTATGGAGTACGAATGAAGAATATATATTCCTCGTATTCAAGGCGTTAAATGTGTGGCCTCGGAAACCTCTGGCTTTAGTCTGGTATTCCGCCATTACAAGAGTTCCATGTAGGGCCCCTTGAAAATAAGCCATATTATGGACAATTCACTTTCACATCAAGAAAAGAAAGAAAACGTGTTTTTTTAAAACGATAATATAATAATAATAATTAATTAATAAGGCCATATAAAAATACATACTTGTTTAGCATCCACCCATTTCAATTTTTCCAGATAGGGTGGGAGGTTTTTTTAAGCATGATAGGAAGAAAGCATGATAGGAAGGTAAAGACCATAGACACTTTCTAGCTAGAAATTGATCAAAAAAACATTAAAATTGGTAAATATTTTGTCCGACAGAGGCACTGTTGTCAGGATGAAGTTCGTCGGTGATTGCGCAATTACTATAATAGGTGGGAAAACGTTGTTTTGAGGGTTTTAATCATTCAAATAAAAAAATATTTGAAAGTCGTGGACATTTCTCAGGTCGGGCGGGGACGTTAAACAAGTACTTTTTTATCTAGTCTAATATTATGTCTGGCATCCAGCAAACGTTTGTTATATTAGTGCATGAGCCAGGACCCCAAATTAGGCCAACCGATACCATCTCGACTGGCAAATTCTCATGTTATTTTTTTGCAAGATTAGTATCTCTAGTTATCGATGATCTATTATAGCAGTCTGGATCCGGTAGCTTTTTAGGTAAAATCGGCCTTAAACCATACACCCCTTCTAAAACTGACGAGAGCATAATTTCTTGTCAAATCAGAGTATATAGATTCTATTCTTGATCATGATGCCATCAAATCATCCTGGAACAAGTAGTATATACCATTTGAAAGCTAAGGAACTGCTGATTATTATGGTATATAGTAATATAAAATTGGCGTAATTAATCTATGACTAAATCATCATTAAAGAACCACACCCCATTTCTTATTTCGGCAGCCCATAAAATACCTCAATT
>JAULBS010114823.1:0-29815 GCA_032355785.1 Symmetromphalus regularis | reverse complement strand
TGATTGGCTGCATCTAATTAGTCTTGATTGGCTGCATCTAATTAGTCTTGATTGGCATACAACTTGAATGGACATATGTATATATTAAATTATCAACATTAATAAGCTATTGTTCGTAATTCATATTGTTCGTAATTCAGGACGGTGACAGAACAAAGAACATATCACTTTCACATACATTACCAATCAAATAAACAAATATACCAACAAAACAACTGCAACAAGAATACATCACAATATAAGATTATATATACCTGGACATTTAAGAGTGTTGCAGATCTCCGTTTCATTTACTTGACCTTCGCAATCCTTCCCACCATACATTGGTCCAATACACGTTCTATTTCTCCATCGTATGCCTCCATTGCATGTGACGTCACATTCACTCCACATAGACCATTCATTGAAATAGCCATCAACTGTAGAGAGGTACGTTTGCAATAAAACAGTGTCTTCCCTATGAGCGTAACAATTAAGCAGACTAGAACTAGTACAGTAACGTGCTCAAAATATGCAGTGTAAACATGGTGGTCAGGGCAAGGATAGGTCATGCTAAATAGCTTTATTAACATTTTAGCAATATTATGCTAACATTTATCGGAGGAACAGTAACTTTTGATTTAAGATTAAAGATTAATATAAAGCAATACTTTCAGTTTAATATTATATCAAATTGTTAAATTAAATAACATACATTCACTCATCAACAAAGCACAGATACACACATACATACACCACACATACACACACTGACTGACTGACGTACCCTCATTCACTCATTCGCTCACATTTGCAGAGAACGTTTTAAGTTATAATACAACGTTGCAAAAATCAGTTGATCAGTTAATTTTAATGTAAAATACTGCAAGAGAAAACAAAATAGCAAAATATTAATACAAAAAATACATAAAATATATAAAAGATTTTTAAACAAAACAATTTCAAACTGTTACAATACTCTTGCAAAGTAAGGAGTTGCTTAGAAGATTCAAACAAAACAGCCCGACATATCAACATGATAACCAAAAAATATAAAAGCACCAATTATAAAATTTTGGAAGACAAGCACAATGCACATTATAATGTATAACATAAAAAATATTAATAAATAGATGAATCAAGTAGATAAATAGAACAAAACAACAAAGTGAAGGTTCTGGTTCAATTAAAAAAAAGTTATTTTTCAAACATCAATTGCAATTTGTTTTTCTCACTTACCTTCACGGACCATACCACCATTATAAATGAAGTTATCTCCCTTGAATGTGAGTGACACATCTTGAAGAATAGTGTTTCTGTGGATTAAACAAACATGGATGTGTATGTGCTATAGCATGCAATACTTCAAACATATTGGATTATTATATGAAGATATTTGTGTTGCTTCGTAATGGAAGCCAGCTGAAGACATGCCCAAACTGACCAGGACAGTGTTGTATGTTACAAGCACGTGACTCTTTTTCTGGGCCTGCGCAATCTTGACCGCCATAAAATGGACCAGTGCAATTTCTGGTCCGCCATTGTATGCCTCCTCCGCACGTTAGACTACATATGTCCCAGTTAGACCAAACATCCCATATACCATCAACTGAAAAATATTACCAAAATTTATTCTACATAAAAAAAATATATATAAAAAATAAAATAAACGGATATACACTATCAATACAAAAACGAAAAGTTATAGTTATTACTTTTCATGCCCCTTTAAATGTTTTTGTCTTGGAACCCCCTATCCCACCAGAAAAGCTAGATCTTCCCCTGTAATGGTCAACAATGTGTATCCACCACACATTTTTTGTAGTCAACAGATTGTGGATCGGTTCTATACACGTCAGTGACAATTTGTTGTAATACTCATTATTTCCTTTTGTTTATCTTTATTAGTATTATGTATATATTATTATACTGTATTATTATATTGTATGTATATATCTTTATGTAGTGTATGTATATTATTATTATGTGTATAGTATTATGTTATATTATTAATTGGTATGTATATATCTTTATGTAGTGTATGTATATTATTATTATTATGTGTATATTGTGTTGTATTATTATAATGTTTGTATATATGTTCGGCTGATAATCTTGCAGCTTAAAGCAATAAACTATTTGAATTGAAAAATATATATATTCGTAGATTATCGAACATATCCGAAGATGTGATATTAAGTCTGAATCCTCATGTTGGTTAAAGTTATTCGGTGTACTCCCAGTATTAATGTACTAAACTGCTTCAAAATACGAAGCATAAACCGTAGCAGATGCTACATTAAGGTACATTTTCTTTATTCAAAGTTTTAATATTTAATTTTATATATATTACCAAATCAGACTTTTCTTTCATACCTGGACAGGGATTTTCGTTGCAACTTTCAGTTTCTGACTTGGGTCCATCACATTCTTTCCCGCCAAAATAAGGTCCATCGCATTCACGCGCGCGACTGCGCGAGCCGCCCCCGCAAGATTGATCACACGCGCTCCATATGCTCCACTCCTTCCAAACACCATCAACTAAACAAAGAAAATGAGTTTTCCCAAACAACGCATACAACCATACATTTATGTTTTACTTTAACACTTTGTTATTACGTACCCAATTTTATATCAAATGATAATATAAGGTGTGTCAATCAAACATGAAATGGGAATTTATCTGTTTGTTGTTGTTATTGTTGTTGTTTTTGTTGTTGTTATTTTTATTGGCCTTATAAACCATGTCCGTGTTAACATTATTATTGTCTGGCTATAATTAAATAAATCCAAGAAAATTAAAAATTAAATATGAATTTATAATTATTTATTCTAGCGTTAATATACGAAATTGCAAAACAAAACAAAATGGCGGCAGGATAATACGTAAATGGTAAAATATACAAAGAGAATACAATAAACATATGCGTTAATGATTTTACAAACTGCATATATTGTAACACGTTTCAACACAACGCATGATAAAACGAGGCTTACAAATAGTTGCTTTTACAAAACTCCACAGTATCATAATGTTCACATTAACACAACAATAACACAACAATACACAGATCAACATTTCCTTGAACACAGCTAAATATGTATACATTTTTACAGACTTGTTTCAAATATAATATATTAATATTATAGCAAAACATTAACACAAAAAATACATAAAATATATAAAACCTTTTTAAACATAACCATTTGAAACTGTTACAATGCATTTGCAAAGTAAGGAGTTATTAAAACGATTCAAACAAAACAGCCTTACATATCAACATGATAACAACAAAATAAAAAAGCACCAATTATACAGTTTGGGAAGACAAGCACAATGCACATTATAAACAAAGTATAACTATAATTTATTAATTCGAATTTGCATATTTCATGATGTCAAACAGATTAGCGTGGTACCTGACTTCCGGAAAATGATGACCGTATTTAAAATATCAGTATCGTTAAAATTCAAAGTCTTTCAAAGGTAATTTTAACTATCATTATTTTTTGATGGGATGTCTGAATATCATGTAATTATGACAAATAAATAAAACCTTGATGTATTATTTTAGTAAGTTCGAAACACATATATAGTTGCGCAGTCTCACTCAAACAAATATTAGTAAAATAAATTTTAAAATAATTTGGTATTAAATAAATTATTATCAAATTTATGATTAGAACTAAAATAGATGGTTCTTGCTTTATTTTGTTTCGCATATTAGAATAACAGTGTAGCATGCCACATTACACAACAGATTTACAAAAACATCCAGTATGTGGTTTGTATACCATTGAGACAGTTAACAGTAGGATATAAAACAAAAATATAGTAGACACACAGGGCAAGGATAATGAAACATAAAAAAAGTAGAAAAACATAACCAGTGATTATGTGAAAGAGCATGATATAGAATATATTGCAGTTTCAGAAAAGAAATAAAATAGGCCAGCGCAATTTGTTCTTTGTCTTTTGTAAGACACGGTTTTTATATTTAATTTATTGATTCAGTTGAAATAGACCTCTTGTTTAATTGTAAATCTGGCCAGAATACTTACTTATAACTGGGTTTAATTTAAATATAACAGAAATGGCTTGCGAATATGTTGTTACATTTTTGAATATTTTCAAGACTCCTTCAATGTTATAGCCTTATTCATCAAGTCATAAGATAATAGAAATCATGGTATTAAATATGGAAAATTTAAAATCAGAATAAACAATTTGGATGTTGGTTATTTTGAGTCACACTTAAAACTAATTTTGTTATAATCTAAACTTGAATAGGATTAAAGATAGGTCAAAAAATATTTTACCATCTAATGAAATAATGTTAAAAACTATTTTTAAAATAGGATTTGACATTTCATAGTTTTAATTTAAAATAATGATTTTACACTTTTATTTTGAATGAAAACATTAAATTATTACAAACATATAAATTGTATTTATTTAGTTACTTATAAATAATTAAACATTTTGTTGGAAATAAAATATATAATTATATTTTAAAACTTATGAAGCTACAGGAATATAAATATATATGCCCATTTCACATAAATGAATAAATACGAAAACATAGAAATGGATATTGAAGAAAATGAATTATAGGATAAAAAGTGATGTTAGAAAAAAACAATCGTTAGTCATGGAATATAATAAATTGTGTTTTCAATACGAAAGACAGACTACCAGGACAGTGTTGTGTATTGCATGTGTCATTTTGTCTCCATTCTCCAAAACAGTTGGAACCCCCGTATAAAGGTTCTGTACAGGTTCTTCTTCTCACTGTCTCCCCGCCCCCGCACGACTTGCTGCACGTGCTCCAGGCTGACCATTCCATGAATACCCCATCCACTGAAAAACAGAAATATTGTAATCAAATTATCATGGTATTACTCAAACAGTATTATTTTTGTTATACAATGGAACTGGCTTTAAATTTTTATTTATTGCTAATGGTAGAATACATAGACTACAAAATACATTACAAGGAAGTTATTTTATAAAATAATTAAAGACAAATAAACAGAGATGTAATATGCTGTAAATCATCATTAATAATTCATCCATTAAGATAAGACTAGAGTAATTATTTAAAAAAAAAAAAACGGCTTCACAATAGCTCATTGATTTATTAATTATCGGGTATTGGATGTCAAACATTTGGTAATTTTAACATGTAGTCAAAGTGCCTCAGACCGGTGTTGACCCACAGAGTAAGCTAAAAATATCCAAATATATTGTTAGAGATATTACTTTAATATTCCGATATTACTTTAAAGAGTTGATAGTTGGAACACTAGTCTTTTATTATCCAGTGTGGTCCCTATTTAACATTGCTTAAAACAGTATTGTTATATAACACTGCTTAAAACAATATTGCTATATAATATTGCTTTAAACATGTTCACTATAATAGAACATGACGTTACCTGGACATGGGTTTTCTTTGCAGCTTTGGGGTTCTTCAGAAGCCCCTTTACAGTCTTCTCCGCCATATTTTGGAGGTGTGCAGGTACGATAGCGAAACTGAATGCCTCCTCCACACGTGGTGTTGCATGATGTGTAAGGAGACCAGGAACCCCAGAAGCCATCAACTGGAAATAAAGAGCACTGTCCAAAAATTCCATTCATTGTTCACAAGTAATACAAAGAAAGGACTGGTTGATTTACAACACCCAAGCTCATTGTTTACTCAGCAGCTGTTAGGTGTCAGACATTTGGCTATTCATTCGGATTAGCAGCAAGGATCTTTTGTATACGATTTTCCATAGACAGGACAGCACATACAACAGCCTTTGATAAACCAATTGAGGATCATTGATCGTAATACATAAAAAAAAACTGGTTTATTACTCATATTCAATTTGTGGTCATATTGTCGCCAGTGACCAACAGAGAGTAAAATGCATGATGTTTTGTTTCTGAATGCCAATACCAGTACAGTGTTTAGCAACATCTGAAACTGTATCTACAAAACTGTTTAGCAGAACCCCAAAAGAGGTTATTATGATCGCTAATCCATAAATGTTCTATTAGTTAACCATGTAGTTCAACACTGAAACTAAGTTAATAAATCCAAACAGTAAAACTGTTTTTTCAAAAGACAGTAACCAAGATATATTTCAATAAAGCTGTAACGGAATACTCTCATGAATCACCATCAAAATAATTATTCCATAGTAATGGTTATGATATTTTGGCAGTAAAGTCAGAAATCTACTGAATTCTACCTTGTGCAGAACAAATTATAATGGAAAAATATTACATTTGGTGCCAGAAAGGTACTTCTGGATACGCATTTAAGGCGTTTGAATACTATAAAGGTTTTGTCATTCATATTTGTACGTTTGAACTGTAACTGGTTATGATTTGATAATTGTAGGCTTATAAAATAAAATTAGATATTTAAACTGTAGAGATGTTTACTAATTTTTCTTATAAACACACATTTCATTTTGATTCATATAAAATGACTTTAAATGTTATGTAAACAGATCACAATAAACAACTAATAATAAATGAATAATTTATACTCTAAATACAATATTTTCACGAATACAAAGGAAACACTAAACAAACACCGTATTACTACAATCAACAAAACAAAGAAAACGTAATAAAATGACAATAACAAAATCAATTTTAAAATCTCACTGCTGTTCATTCAATTACAAACATTGATCAACATAAACATTAGAAACAAGAAAACATTTACAAACATTCTCAACAAAGAATGATGTGAAACAGTGAAAGAATAAAACACAAATCTTATGAAACATAAAAGCTCTTGGTTATAGCACAGTCTTACTTGGGCACGGCTGTGAGCCACAACTCTTGATTTCAGTGTGCTTTCCGAGGCAGTCCTCTCCTCCGTGGAAGGGGCCATCACAGGATCTGGATCTAGACACAAATCCACCTCCACATGATACCGGACATACTGACCAGGAAGACCAGGACTGCCAGCTTCCATCAACTGAAATAATCCAGTCAGCACAGAGCGAGGTGGAATCATATTCTAATATTAAAATCTGTTTCAAGGTGTACAAAACTCCAGAAAGCAAAATCTTTACCATAAACATTTTACCTTTTTAAAATTAATTTTATTATTATTGTTGTTATTGTTGTTGTTGTTATTATTATATTTAAAAAAAAAATTATTTATCATTTATTTTGTGTATATATAAATTCATTGTTAGAAGATATAATGGATATCAATTTATATTACACAGAGCTAATATGAATAACAATACACCACACGTATGATGAGGCATAATGTTAAGAAATATTGGTAGCAAATATGAGGTTGAACTGCTGGTAATATTTTACTTTGTTTCTTTAACTATTATACTAGTTTAGTTTATATAATAAAATCAGAATATACACTATTTGTAATGTGCTTTTTTCAAAAATATTTACCCAATTTGGAATTATGATACTGATATTGTATATATTATTTTAACCTAATACCAAAAGCGTATTAACAACTTTAAAAGAAACTTCAAATAACTTAATAGGATGACTAATAGTATCTGAATCGATGTCATGGGGACGAACTGCAACAACAGGGAAGGATACAGCGAGATACTGTCGGATACAGAAAGAGTAATTATCATTAACTGTTAGTTTGTAGACCTTGACTTACCTGGGCAGTGACGCAGAAAGCAATGGACTAGCTCGTCCCAGGGGCCTGAGCAATTCTTGCCCCCAAAGAAGGGTCCTGCGCATGTGCGTTTTCGCATCTGTGTACCGTTGCCACAGGTGACGTCACAACTAGACCATGACAGCCACGATTCCCAGACGCCGTCCACTGAAGAAAATTTTATTCTGCAACACCATTATAGCATGATATTGGGAAAACAAACAAGCACACCCAAACGAGATGACCGAAAATTAGATAATTTCAAACGAAATGCAAACGAAAAGTCCTTGCCCTGCCAGTGATTATGTGCAAGTATAGAAGAAGAAATAAAGAAATATACTGAAAAGGAAAAGGGAGAAATAGACAAAGATTAAATGCATCTAAAGCAGACGATAATAAGAGCAAACGATAATAAAAGTAACAGACGACACCATGGTGAATACCAAACGACAACGCATCAGCAACTAACCTGCACATGAATGTGTATTGCAGTGTTTGACGTCCAACAAGGGCCCGTCACAGTCTTTCCCGCCATAAAACGGCCCACGGCACGTGCGAGAGCGTGTTTGAGTGCCGTTGCCGCAGGCGAGGGTGCACTTGGACCACTCACCCCAGAGATCCCATAAACCATCGACTAGAAATTAAAAAAAGTTGTGTGAATAGTGAGAAAGAGGCGCGTTCAAGCCCAAGGCTGATGCATCAGCTGTTGGACCAGCACGAGCAAGCACACAGAGCGCATGTGTAGCCTATACGAAGGTGCAACCCACCGTCGGAAGCGCCGCTGTGGTTTCCTGAAAGGATAATGTTTGTCATTAGAACGAGTTATAAATAAGCGCATTATGAACTAGTATTAAAGCTAGCTACAATTTGCCTTATTCACTGTTATATATAATAAAATGATTTGTTAGAAAGTCTTTCTTAATATGCTTGTAGGTTTTGTGTGTAAATAACATTATGTTAACTGAACGAATAATAGGAAAGTCAGTTACACAAATTAAAATAGCCAATATTCTAAAAATAATACAAGTAATTGTGACGTTAAATATTTAATGCCACTTTTAGACTATTGTAACATGATCAAGAAGCTATTTAAATTCATACATACAATAACATGATTTTCTTTACTGAAGTACTAGGTCATGTTGCCATAATATCCTTTTAAAGCTTTCAAGAGGTCATGAATAACAGAATTGTGATGGAACAATTTGATTGTCAGAAAGATATTATGCTATGAACATTTCCTAAACGTATTTTAGAAATTGTTATAATTTATTTATTACGTAGAAGCCAAATGTTGAAAAATAGAATGTGTTCGATATAAATAACAAATGATTTTTTGAAAGTGCTGTTATCACTATTGTTATAAAGTTTTGTGTACCGAAAATGTCGATTTGAAATTACTCGTAAAGATCAATGTATAAAATTGGCACACATAAATTATATTTTAAAGGAAGGTAACTCTTCTTTCTCAAAAGATAGCATTTCAGACTACTAAACTTACGTTTAACGGGAGATAACTCTTCTAACCCCCATAAAGGTAATTAGAATGTGTTATCACCTTCTTAAACTTACTTTTAATGTGAGATAAAACTTCAGACTTCCTTAAATGTATTTTAAAGGGTGAAAACTTTTGTAAACTTCATAAACTTAACTGCAATGACCGTAAAACTTTAATAACCTTTCAATGTTAGGTAACTTTAATATTATTTAATATGATTAACATTATATACGTTTTCCAACTTGCTTAAAATAGAATGCACTTATGATAATCATTAACGAAATTTGTGTAATTTTGTAATAACTCGTAAATTAGGTTATTAAAGTACCTATAATGTGTAAGAATGAAATAAATGAGTTGCTTACGTTAAAATGATGTACATGAGGTTATTTAGTATAGTATGACTATGAAACAAAACTGGATAATGACTAATGGTAAATATTAATATGATGATCGCGCAAATGCCTCACCAGATGGTTTCCCTGGCTCGCGATCTGAAGTAAAATAGAAACGTGTACGAATTAATTAATATTTATGAGTTATCAACGAGATTAATACTTTAGGATGAAGACTGTGTTTACGTGTGATTGTTTTAATACCTTAGTTTTTAAACACAATAATTATGTCAAACCTTACACACACACACACACACACATACACATTCACACATAGAAACTCACACACATGCAAACATTTATTATGCATTCACATTCACACATACATTCAAATACACACATACACACACAAATACATTCTCTCACGCATACAAACATACACATAAATATAATTATTATGCATATACATTGACACACATGCAAACACACACACACAGACAGACACACACACATATTATTCCTCAGATTTATTTATAGTGAATAATCAATCAAATGCGTCATAATGCTCAATGCAGACAAAAGTGATATAGCTGCGCATTCATGTTCTGCATTTCATTATCTGTGAACGGAAACAAACGTCATCAACATTAGTCATGCGCGCACATGATATGTATAAGCTGTGTTAATATAAACGTGCTGTTTAGCTGCAGTTCGGTCAAAGGGCTAATTATTTTGAAACATTTTAAAGCGAGACATTAGTAACATCACCTAATAAAGAAAGAGACAAACATTAAAATGACAGTATTTCTACATTGTGGTACAAATAATATGAGCAAAGAAAAGAACATCTTCTTGATAGGTTCTAATAGATTACTAATAACATCTTATTATCTAATTAATGCAACTTTTATATTTTGTCAGAAATAATAAATATAATTATAATTTATTTTTAAAAGACGAAATATTTAAGTTATGCTAATTTTCCATTATATTTTCAACAATACATTTTTAAATACCGTAATAATACATAATTTAAATGCAAATAATTAATAACAAACTCACAATGATAAATAACATGCAAGCATGGTGTTTTTAAAATTTATTAACAATAGCTATTATAGACACAGAAATTTGAATACCTGGACATTCGTTTGTACTACATGCTTGTTTTTGTTCTGTAAGGTCACCCACGCAGTCGATGCCGCCATGTTGCCCACGGTAACACTCACGATTACGGTGTTGCACTCCGCCCCCGCACGTGGCACTGCACATGCCCCACTCTCCCCAGTCCATCCAATGGCCATCGACTGCAAGTCAATAAATATGTATGGGATTGAGTTAATGTTATCTAACCCTTTTGGAACCATATACAGTTCTGATAAAAGTAGTGTTATGTATTTATCAGCATTATCCAGAAAACACACATTAATCGAGTGAAACTTAAAAGAAAAACTGATGTTATATTAAAATTGAATCAACGATATGAAACCAGTAATACCAATGTTAAAATTAGTATTGAGGGTGTCCAGAGAGTAGAATAAGAATGCTTTTTAGATATAAATCCAGGGGCTCTAAAAGAAATACATTTTGGAAGGGGATACACAATATTTTAAAGATTTGTATCATTGAAAGTGGGGTTCAGTGTTACATACAACCAAATAATAATGAGGAAAAATATCTGTTACAAAAGAAAATAATAAGAAAATTTATAAATTAATAATAAAAGCAATACCATTAGTAATAATAATAATAATTAATAATAATAATAATATCCAATCAAAAGCTCTACGTTTGTATACTTCGCGCCAGTAGTAGCGCGTCCGCACCTGATATGCAATGCAGGCGAATTGTTATGTCGTGCAGACTATTTCAAGTGCTTTAACAAAAACAATCCAACATGCATTTGGTATAAATATTTATTATTATTCCACATTGTAGAGGGTTCTTTTGTTGTTGAAAATCTGGTCAATTTCATTAGTCACAAAAGGTTCATCACAATATAATTATTGCTAAATCAAGTCCTAAATTAGACGCCGGAAGTCAATGCGTTACCTGGGCATTTGTTTATGCTACACTCCCTCCATTCGAGTGCGGATCCTTTGCATTTCTGTCCGCCATATTTGGGTTCAACACACACCCGTTCTCTTTTCTGTTGACCTCCATTACAGGTTACGTTGCATGGTCGCCACTCGACCCACTCTTGCCAATAGCCGTCAACTAGAAAACCAATGTTTCAATTTCTCCCAAAGATCATTTTAGTTGATGGTGTACGTAAACCGGTTTGTAGCAAATACAAGTAATGTTGGAGCATGTACAAATAAGATAACACCAAGCAAACTAGTGTTTTAATGCGTGTTCTTCTATATCTCTAGGTGAGTTTAAACTGTTCTTATATCTATACACACGTGTTAGCAGCGTCTAAATAGCAATACTGATTACTTAAATCTACTAAGTTTCATACTAGGAAATAATATCTTAAACACAAACAAAAATCAAATCATATTACATATTATCCTATATCTGGTAAAATTCAAATTGAATTATTACTCAAAGAACTGAACAAATATACAAAAAAAACATGGCATTAAATTGATTTACAAAGCACTTGTGATGTTGGTACGGGACCAACGCAGTTAAAAGACAATTAATGTTTATTCTTATGCCTACGGGAAGCAATAAGCAGTGACTCTAGCTACACAATGCAATGTATAGGAATGAACTTCTGCGCAAAATGCGAAACCCACTTGGACAAGGGTTAGAGTTACAGACAGTGACGTCAATGGCTTTTCCAATGCAATCGGAGCCTGCGTATAAAGGTGGGTTGCATTTACGCTGCCGTTTTCGCTGACCCCCACCACAGGTCGCTGAGCAATTGCTCCATGTCTGCCACAAATCCCAGAAACCATCAACTGTGAAACACAAGCAAAGCTTGCCATTATTTTCAACCCCTTTCAACAAGGTTGTAAGCAAATCCAGGTCTTTAAACTGAACCTTATTAAAATTAACAACAGTAAACAGTATTTTGAATCCTTTCATTGGCAACACTAAGCAAATCATCCTTTAGTATGTCAAAGATGCAAGCAAATCCATTTATTTAAGAACCTGTCTTATAAAGACAACATTAAGAAAAGCCACCTATTTATCAAATTCTTTAAAATTGCAACACGCTGTAAGCAAAATTACACAATGTGAGCACACTTAACTATGTTTCCAACAATTAATATACGACACTGTGAGCAAATCCAGATACTGTAAGCAAAACTACTATTTTCAAACCATTAATAGTCAATATTGTAGTTAGTGTGTAGGTGATTTAAAATTGCAATATTTTAAACAAATCTAGACAATGTAAACAACACTTTCACCTGTTTACTGATATATTAATTGGTTGAATGATGAATTGATTGACTAACTGATTGATTGATTGATTGATTGATTGATTCATTCATTCATTCATTCATTCATTCATTTATCTATCTCATAATAGTAACCATCAACAGCGAAACACAAGCAATTATTTAATAGATTCAAATCTTTAAAACTGATGACTACAAGCAAAGCTTGTTGTGTTACAAACCTTTTCAAAAATGAAAATATTTTAATCAGGGCAAGCTATTGTCTATCTTTTAATGTGATATCACAGAAGAAAGGCGATTTTAATCATTTCAAATGATGACACTATAAGCAAAGCTATTATTTTATACATTCTTCATAACATCACAAGATAGTAAGCAAGGTAAGATCCGGCATCATAACAACTCCAAAATAGGACGATTCATAACTTAACTCTTTCACATAATACCTTATATTAACTGGTCATAACAAGCAAAACCGTAGATTCCATTAAATTAATAAGCAAGGCTGACTCCATTATATAATACATTGGTCAAAAAGTAACTAATATTCTTCTGACCTTTATTATAACATTGACCTGGTAACAGAAGAATTGTATTATTGCGCATGCGCTGTCACGATACACGTGAAACATTAATAAAGCAAGCGCAACAAAAACTTTATAATTAAAGGATAAATCCCTAAAAATGTAATAATAATAATAACATAATGCGTATGAAGGATAAAAAAAACAAAGCATACACATAAATGTATATTATAACGTTTAAAACTATTCAAATTATATTTTTAAAATTAAATTAAAAAAAAACACACGTTTATTTCATAATTATAATTCCATCAATAATCATTAGAAAGTTTCAATTAAAAAATTAAAGACATTATAAATTAAAATTCTGATTATTAAAAGTATAAAATGTAATAGAATTGTATTTCTGCTACAGACTGTACAATATTGTAATGTTGTTTTAAGTACTTATTATTTTAGGTTTTACGCCCAAAATCGCACCTATTAACAGTGTGAGTTTCATTTTGTTTTTGGTCATTATTAATATTATAAAACACGGCAAAATTCCGAACTTCCAAAGACATCATTTAAATATGTACTAAATAAACAGTAACTGAACGTTAAAATAATAACATTGTATGATATACTATCACTTGAGTATGATACAGGTGAGATAGTATTACGATTTTAAAGAATTGTGACCTTTTTAAGTCATGTCTTTTATAATTACTCGTCATTTTCAAACTCACGACAAAGACTTAACCATGGTACCCAACTTCCATTAATACACATTTTAAACTTTATTTATTTACTTTTTGTTAATATTTGTAACCATTTATTATATGCACATATATACATATATTATATACATATCTCAATATTGACCTCATGACAAAAGTATATACAATTACACAGTAACTCACCTGGACAGGCTATGTCCTGACACACCTGGGTCTGTGTCTCTTGTCCAGAACATTCTGCACCACCATAGAAAGGACCGTCACATTTCCTTCTTCTCTGCTGAGTTCCTTCATCACAAGTCTGTGAACACGCCGACCACGACTCCCACGACATCCAGACACCATCGACTGCAGCAGCATACATCAGAGATGAGGTTTTATGTCACATTCTATATTCCATCCTACCGTAAAGATGTCCCCTTTGTGATGATGAAACGTGAATGCATTTTCTGCTATCCACATGCTAACTTCTGGATAAAGAGAGTGTTTCTCAAGGAGGTATCATGCGGTGTAGGCTAGAGTAACTATGTGTGTGATAGCATGCACAGACAAGTGATAGACGGATGGTGTTATTCATGCACTCAGTTGGACCACATACTGGAGTTGGTGAGAACAGTGGTGTACTGACAACAGCAGATTGCAAATGGCGTCTCAGGTAACCGAGGCTGGCTTTCGCCAAAGATTTTTTTCAAATTTACTAATAAAATTGGCACAAATGAAGGCTTGTTTTGGTTTTGATAAATGTTGTGTAAGTAATAATGAATAAATGTATAAATATATATGTATGTTATTTCTTTCAATACTTTTGTACCTGGTACTATAAAATTTGGCTTGAAATTAATTTCGTTTTTGAAAAATTCCATTTGTTATTTATCTGCTCTTTCCCAGAATTTCCCTGACGAACTCTAACACATTATTCTAGGAGATACAACCTTTGTTTATTATTATTATTATGAAGATAAAACCATTTTACGTTATTATCAATACACCTACTCATCAATAGAAAGTGTTTTGTTTGGAAAGTATGTTAGTGAAATATTTGGCACATTTTTATTTATGGTAACATATATTGCTGTTTAAATTAACCAAAACAAAACTGTCTTTGGTTTTCAAGTAATATATTTGGTAGGATTACGTTTAAGATAAAACAGATTTGTCTTTAGCATACAAGTAAAATATTTGGTTCATTTATATTTAGGTAACGTATTAGCATTAAAGTCAAATATTTATTATGTTTAATGTAACAAATTTCTCTTTGGTTTTTAAGTCAAATATTTGGAAGGTTCATATTTAATTAAACACAGATGTTTCTTTGGCATTTAGGTTAAATATTTCAAACGAAATAACAGTGACTAAAATTATCAAGGAATAAGAACTTCAAATGTAATATTCAGATTGAAAACAGTATTTGAATACAATATAACGCAAGTATTTACAAAATAATAATAAAAACTTATCATTAGGAATATATATATAACTAGACAAATCGGAACGAATAAACTGTACGTTGCAGAATCTAAGTAATGTAATAGTATACTGGCATGCTAAGTCTTGATAAAATTAGTAATTCAAGCACACAAAATGGTTACACGCCTCATTCCAGCTCTAATTACCAAGGCTGTCATTTAGTAAGCCAACTTCAATATTCGTTTTGGTTCATTTGAAAGCTTAACACATTTCATTCACACATTCATACTTTTTGTATAACACAAAATATTAACATAGTCTTGTTTTAACGTCTTTTCTCAAGAAACAGGCTCCCCATGGGTAAGTCTTGTTTTAACGTCTTTACGCCAGAAATAGGCTCCCCATGGGTAACAGTCTTGTTCTAACGTTTTTACACCAGAAATAGGCTCCCCATGGGTAAGTCTTGTTTTAACGTCTTTACACCAGAAATAGGCTCCCCATGGGTAAGTCTTGTTTTAACGTCTTTACTCCAGATACAGGCTCCCCATGGGTAACAGTCTTGTTCTAACGTTTTTACACCAGAAAGAAGCATCCCGTGAGTCTAAAAATGTCCCAAAACAATATTAGATTGAAATACGATTTTAAACACACCAATCGTCAAAACCTACATTTTGCCACTTTGAAATATTAAAGCATTTTCTATGATTAAAAAAGAAGCTATTTCTAAATATTAAAGTTCTATAGATATTATAAAAATAATTAGTCTCGAAATAAATAATGATATATATATAAAACCATTTGCAAACTGTGCGCCATTTTGTTTGTACTATGTGACAGGTGACGTTGTTGGCGGCGTACCGGCGCAGGTTTCAGTGTTGCAGCTTTTTGTTTCCATGGAGTCGCCCATGCACCATTCAGTAGCAGTGGAGTTATCACAGGCTCGAACCCGGGTCTGCAGGCCGGACCCACAAGTCACATCGCATGCACTCCACGCGCCCCATGCCAACCACGTGCTGATCCCTACAAACAAGCAGTTCATATTGTGTGTTTGAAAGAAAGACGTGGCTGTTTTACTATAAAGCCGTGTTCATATCTATGGATACGACATGGGATAAACGCAGGAAAAACCTGCAAGTGCATGCCAACGAGACTGGGTGGGGTTTATGTGCGTTTAAAACAGAATCACTTATTTATGTAAAGGCAATGACCAGTTACAAGAAATTATTATCTGTCCTCAATTAAATTAGTTTCACGAGGGATCGATAATCCTTAATTGAAAATCACGAGTAGGTTATTGTATTTATTAACTATCGTTAAACAAATCGTTTTTGATAAAGTTAGCCATGGTGTTGCTGGTTGTTCTTTTCTTATATTGTACATACTTACTTTTGAGATGATGTCTTTTTTTAAATCATTATTTTTTTCTCCTATGAGTAAGAAATTGTTATGACCACTCAGAAAGCATACAATTTGAAATAAAGACATTTTAATTTTATTTACTTAAATAAAACACGATATGAACACGACTTAAGTGAAACAATATGTAATACATGCTAGACAACAAAGTTTAGTTGGCATTTCTCTTGCAAAATGTTCTATTAGTATTAACAAATACTTGTTTATAGTCTTTTAATGTATAGAATTTAATGTTAAGTGTTACTTTGTCTGTTATTGCAATGCATATACTTTAGTATAATTAAATGACAGCATGATAACTGGTAACCTTAGATAGTATTAAATTAAACAAAAACAACTTCAGTTGATCATACAACACTCTGATTAGATGTAGTGTTGCTTTGAATCTCAGTGCAAAGAGAAATGTATAAAACATTTGACGCAGTTTCAATTAATCATAACTTCACTATGTTCTTTTTAATCATATGTTTTTACATTTGATTGGTTATATTTATCTGATATCAAATAAGGAGCATAAAGCTACCATTGTTCTGTTCAAATATTAAATGCCAACGATTCTTTTTGCTCATTCTGCTTTTAATTCCTATCTTGTTTTCTTTACAAACGCATGAAAACAAACCCAAACAACAAAAAACAGATTTTATGTATAATTCATCATCTGAAATGACCCGTGCAGTTATTTTGATTCCAAACAAATCCCTGTACATTTTATATACACCATGTTTGCGTTCCAAATAGAAATGCCTATTACTTTATCTGTTCCGGGTCACTAAAACCTGTTTAATTAAAACCTTGTACAGTGATTGTTTTGTTTTTTTAAACATTATTGTTAAGATTATTATATACAAACATAGACATAACAATGATATGTTATAAAATAATAATATTGAAATGACGTCATACAAATAGTCTCTTTTATTTGGATAATAAAATATGTTGCATGGCAAATGTATAGGGAACAGTTTAAAATTAAAATAACTACAAGTGGCATTGGACATCAATGTTTATGGTAGCTTTGTGCTTAGTGACAGTAGTAATCTGTGTCCGTGCAAAGACGTTACATTGGCTCATCATGTACATGCTGGTATTTATGAAGCTATTAACACAGAGGCATTGCAGTAACAGGCTCTGGTGGTGCGGTGGTTATCCGACTTGTGGCTGGTAGGTACTGATAGTAAATCTCAGTTCTTGGGATTTTTAACCTAAGAACAGGATCCAACCCAGAATGTATGCCAAGTACAGGGTGCTTAAACCTTAATTGGATATAAGCACGAAAATAGATACAACCAACCAGCACTACAGTGTCCCATCCAACACATGTTAAGTTCACTAATGAAGATATTGCAAAATTGATGCACTTCAGTATATCATCTAATGCATGCTGCAATTATGAAGCTTGCAAACTACTGATGCATTGCAGTGTTCCAGCCAATACATGCTAATATTTTAAAGCCTGCACTCTGCTGCTGCATTGCAGTGTTCTATCAATACATGCTGAAATGTTTAAGCTTGCACTCTGCTGATGCATTGCAGTGCCCCATTCAATGTATGCTATGGTATAGTATGAAGTTTGAAAGCTATTGATGCGCTGGAGTGCCCCATCCAATATATGCTATAAGTATGAAGCTTGCAAGCTACTGATACGTTGCAGTGCACCACCCATACATGCTATTCTGATGATGATATTTTATTATCTGTTGAAGTTTCCCATCCCATTACTTGCATGCAATGATACTGAATACTAGAATACTGGTACATTCCAATGTTAATTTAAAATAACTAATTAAACGAGACGTTTCAGAGAAAAAAATATTTGACTACATAAAATTTAGTGACGAATAAAGTGTAAAGAAAAAAATTATTTGACATTTTACCTGTGTCGTAGGCGCAATACAGTGGGAGTTAGACCTTCTTGTTGTTAGAATAAAGTACTCAAATATGTTTACATGAACTGTTAGTAATACAATTACCTATAAATTAGAATATTTCAAACTATTCTACTCTGATAATAACTTTACCAGAAAGGAATGTTTAAACATCACTAAGTTGCTGTGTGAACGCAAACAAGTATATTTAGAGAAATATATACAGACTTTTTGCTTCTTTCAATTAAATGTTCTTAATTAAAGTTGACATCACAGTCAATTAGGAAACAATGCAAATTAATTGTTCTAATTCTCCAACTTTACATAATTCTTTTGAAAATGTCAACTGATGTTTTAGAGTGCTCTTCTTAATGTCATGACTGGCATTCTAAAATGGTTTTCGTTTTCAATTAATCTTATTTCTGAAAAATATCAGGAAATATATAGCTTTTAATGTTTAGGATTACTAGCAATAATGAATATTCCAATATGTAAGTGAAAGCCACACCACACTTAATAATTGCACATTTTCAAAATGTTTTGCTAATTTTAAAGATACATGTATATTAAAAAACCGGAAGTATTTACCAGGACAGGCCGGAAGTGTGCAGGTTCTGGTCTGTAGTGCGTCTCCGGGACATTCTTTACCTCCGTGCAGAGCTGGAGGATGGTTACATTGGCGCGTTCTCTGCTCGATACCGTTTGCGCATGTCACGGAACAGCTGCCCCATGACCCCCACAGAGACCAAACGCCGTTGACTGATTGGTAGAAAATTAAAACATTTCATTATAATATGATAACATCTTGATTTAGAACTACATTATTTTACCAAACCATACTTATAACTATTATTGGAGACTAAAATAAAATAGTAATATATGCATTCAAAATCGTATTACAAGATAAAAGTTTAATAAAACATTTTCAGCTCAATTTGAAATCCATTCTATTATGTAAAGACATGAAACTAAATAATTACATTACTAACCATTGCATTTTACGCCAGCCGCACTGGTGGTTGTTGAACAGGAAGTGGCTAGGGTCCAGGGATTTCTTTTGCACATCTGAACCGTTCTTTCACTTCCGGTGCAGGTCAAACTGGTGATGCTGTATTGTCCAGTGCCATTCCCAAATCTCCCGTCTTTCACAACTGTGTGTAAAGAAGCAGATTATTAAATGTCGCCTTCTGTTTGCTTACTGTGTGAACTTTAATACTGTAATATAATGTTAGAGGTTAATTTTACAAATAGGTACAATAATATAATATCAATATCAAATGTAATTTAAACCATTTCTAAGTAACCAATATTATGCATATTTTCAGTCGAATGAAATGTTAATAGCTATTTCTTTCCATTTAATAAATGTTAACTCTATCACTGCCAATCTAATTGTAAGTAGATTGTCAGAGTTACTTCCCTTTTATTAATGTCTACAAAGGTGACTTGTTCAGGAACTTAATGCTTTGATTATTGGTTATTGCATTAAGTTTCAGCTCCCGACCCATATTATATATTGGTGCACATTTCCGGAAATTTCCGGCAACAAACGCTTCGGTTTCCGAATAAGTCACAAATACGAAACTGTCAGTTCATCCGCTATCTTTGTGGAGTCATTAAAAAATAAAATTAAATAAACCAGTCACAATGTAATATATTATTATTTTCATTTACAACACGCACCAACACTCCTCCAACCCGCCAACAATCCCTCTATTCATTTCCCATTCCTCCCCTTCCATCTCCAGAAAGTTTCGTATCTGTAAAACAGTTGTTCGACCGCCATGTTGTTTTTAAATCGATCGACGGTTGAAGTCAAAATTAGTTGATACTGTGGGATTTACTGTGAAAAGGGATGTAATAAGCACGTAAGTTGGCAATTTATTGTATATCTACTTATTTCTTGTAATGATGTGGTCGGAAACTGACATTGGCATCCCACATTGGACGGGATGCCAACCAATAACCAATAATCTATAATCAATAAGCAGGCCGTCCATTTTGGACTACAAAGGTCACAACATGTATTTTAACTAGCACACGCCGTGGGCAGTCATATTAGTTACATACATTACTACATTATGGTTCAGTATAGAGATTAATTATATAACTATCTACCAGCAAACGCCCCGGGTAGTCCTATTTGTTTACACACAAGATCGGCCGCAAAGATGTCCCACTGATCTGAACAGACGAGCCCCCATTCTTTGTTGAGATCATTGAATATCTCCACACGACCTTCACCATGTTTAGTTCCTCCTTTCAGTCGCACTAGACCTGAAACAAAGAAATGTTATTTTATCTCAAGACCCACGGAGTGCATTTGAAAGTGTGTGTGTTGTGGAGGGGGGGGGGGTGGTCGAGGGGAGCACTGAGAAGAAGGTTACTGAAGGACAGCAGCTTCCTGCTGGAACCCCCTCATACTTCGAAAACTCCGGATTTCGAGCACTTTATTTTGTCACCTAGCCCAAAAAATATTTTTATTTATAAAAACAATAAATTGTGATTTTTTTATTAGTTGTCGCCTAAAACGTGGCCACTACTTCGCGGTGCCTATATCTGTATATACATCAATTTTAACAATCTAATTTTCGAATATGATTATTTTTAATAACATTCATATAGAAATCATAAGCGAATCAATGGGCGTCATGGAAATCCGTGCCCTCTCCTTCGGCTCCATATTTTTCATATTATATTTTGCTTTAACTTAGAACACCCTTCAATATTATAAATTAAAAAATATCTTTATACCCTCTTCCAAAATGTCTGCATCCTATAAACTCATTTTAATATTATAATGAACGCTTGGAAATTAAACAATATCCATTTTAAAATAGAATAGTTAAAATAACAATCTATTTGCAGATCATTCAAAATAAAATTTACATAAACTAAATGTTAAAATACTTGCTTATATTCTTACCTTTACAATTAATGTCCATACACGATGTAGATTGATTGGTTGGTCCCATACAATATCTGTCAACGCCTGGTGTACCTCCATTGGTGCATATTCGATGACGTATCTTGTTGCCACGCCCACATGTCGTTTTGGTGGAACATTCTCCCCACTCACCCCAAATATCCCATTCTGCAACAGAAAGACAAAGATAATAATTATATTTGTAAAAATCATACATGTCCCTAAAAATGTATTACATACGTGTTAGCTTTAACGAAGGTACAACATCAGCTTGTGTAGTATTCTGGACTTATAATATCCGATGGAAGCGGGAAAGAAATTATATTTTGAAAACACTTAAAATGTCTGTTAATTGGGGATTGTTAGGTGTTAGTAACATGGTAATTGTGATATCTGGTATATATAAGAAAACCGATGTCAGCACACAGACTGCTCTATAGAGGTTATTCACATTACACCATTTTTATAAGAGTTGTTTCCCTTTACAAACATGTTGGAGATATATTCACAAAATCTCAAAAATATTCTTATTAAAATTAGCCAATTTTAGTATTTATGATCCATAAATATAAGGTTAACTTAAAGCTCAAAACAATAAAAGGGAGCAATATTTCTATATCTAAAGTTTGGCAACGAAATTAGCAGCAATAGTTATTTTTATAATAATTAGTATGTGCTTTTCAATACAGGATAGTACATACGAACATCTTTAATATCCTAGTTGTTAAAAATTAAATGGAATGAAAACGAGTTCATTGGATCTACTGAAGGGTATCTATTACGAAATCTCCATTTCTTAGATGAACTCACTAGCTCGCAACTCGATGCCATACACGATGCCTATCCAGCAGAAGAGCGAAAGGAAAGGATTAGGTGTCACAAAAAGAAACCCTATCCTGCCACATAGACTACTCGTTCTGATTAGCTTCCCATAAACAGGATGGTGCATACCATGGTCTTCTTTTGGACCACTTACTGGAACGAGAAATAGTCCATTGGCTCATTTAAAGGGCATTGATCTGACGATCTATTGGACACTTTACTATGAAGTTAGATTCTTATTCAGTCGAAGACACGTTCAGTGACACCATTTTTACAATTATAAAGAATTGTTATTTATGTCATAGAAATATCTAGAAGATAAACATGTGCTAATAAGAAATGTGGTCCCTCTTACGTACTTGGACAATCACTGATCATGCATGCTTCATATTCAATATTCCTTCCGTAACAGTTGAGTGGGTTAATGGTCTTGTTGTTGACGGTGTCCTCACAGTTCCTCTTCCGAGTGTGCCATCCTTGTCCACACGACACCGAGCACGTGCCCCAGGATTCCCACGTTCCCCACTGGGGTGCATCAGCTAAAATAATAAAACCAGAATTTTGAAGCAATTAATGTTTTAGAAAAATATCTAAACTGACAATAGTAGGAATTTTGCTCCTAATGTTAAAGTAATGGTTGTTCATTTTAATATATTATATTGTTGTCAAAATTGAAACTTATATCTAAGCATGTATATAATTATATGTATTGTCGTTGAATATTTATCAATATTTTATTAGGTAAAAAAAACTTGGAAAGTTTTAAGAGTCCAACATTCAAAAGTATTACATTTTTCTTTTCCAAATGCTTTATCACAAATATAAAGACCTACGAGTACAGCTGTTGACTTACCAGCAAGACCACAGTTCACTCAAGCCCATCCTTTGTTACAAATACACAGAGCCACTAGTACAATAATTTGACTTACCAGCTAAATCACAGTTCACTCCAGCCCATCCTTTGTTACAAATACACAGAGCCACTAGTCCATCTGTTTGTGTTCTCGTCTCCAGACATTTCCCTTTGCCATTACACGGATCATTTGCACATGGTCCTAACGCTTCCTATAATGCAATTGGAATGACAAAACTATTATTATGTGCAAAACAGTATATCTGTATGAGACAGAATCCAAATGGTGTATAGACAAAGCCATTTTAGACATGCACTCATGGACCACTACCAAAAACCACGATGGTACCAGTTTATAAATTATGCCTTGAATTACTAAAATACAATACATTAATCAGTAATGATTTAATCACATGTTATTGGCTGTCAGTTGTATGGGTATCTACATAATAAACCCATTGGTTTTTTTTATTGGAACTTTCTGTGAAAAAAATTATTATTTTCATTTATAAATAACCAATTTGAATTAGTTTGTTATTTTCATATGTTATAGTTTATTTTACTTTGAAATAAAATATTAACGTATATATAAAGGATATTTCAAATAAGCAATGAGAACATGCGACCACGAATTACTATCAAAATCATTGATGATACAGCTATGAATACAACATTCGGTTGTCAATTTAAAACGACTCTCTTCACGAAAGAGAGGAAAACTGGAATATGTTTCAGTTCCAACATAAGTAATATGATGTCTATTTTGAAACTACTTTTGAACGTTCATTACAAAAGCCTTTGAAACTTGCTTGTCCTTAAATATTATAACACTTATGAAAGATTATCTTTGTCCGAAATTAGCGTCTTCTTTATTTTTCTTCTTGTTGTTCTTCTTCTACTTCTTCTGCTACTTCTTCTACGTTTTCAACTTCTTGTTCTTATTCTGCCTTTTCTTCTTCTATTTCTTCCTCTTCTACTTCTTTTTCATCTTTTTCTCCTTTTTCTTCTTCCAACTACTTATTCTTCTACTTATCATTTTACTACTTCTTCTTCCTCTTCTTTTTCTACTTCTTTTTTCTTCTGCTTCTTCCTCTTTTTCTTCTACTACTACTTCTACTCTTCTTCTACTACTACTTATTCTTCTACTTCTCTTTCTTTTTCTACTCTTCTTCTTCTACTACTACGTCCTCTTCTATTACAACTTATTCTTCTACTACTTCTTCTACTACTACTTATTCTTATTATTCAAATACAACTTCTTCTACTACTATTCTTCTTCTGCGATCAGTTTCGGATGCTCTAAACATCTATAGCGATAGTTTCACCGTTCCCAAAGTGTTTTTTAATTTATTAACAGGTTGTCTATTTAGCTTCAAAGTTTTGCCGTACCCTACATGCAGTTTTATTATCATTAACTTATTAGCAAATGAACATGGTCTAAAATAGTTTAGAATAATATGGCTTTGAATTATAGAGAATAAAGCTTAGCATAAAACTATCTGAAATCCGAATGACAAATTAAAACTGTAACAATATTCAAAACCGCATTTACGTTTAACACAGTCCAAGGGTGGTTATCGCTTTTATCGTACAGGTTTGAGTAGTCAGTGTCGATTGTAATCGCTATGTCTTAATTTTGTTTGGTTAACTTTCATTCTGGCATGTGATCTGTCACATTGGTATACTTGTAATGGAAAGTGAAAGTGAAATTAGAAATTGTGTTTGATATAAATGTGGAAACAATCGGCTAGTAATTGAATAAGCGCCAATTAATATACTAATTTTTTTGTTTATAACTTAAACCAAGATTTTACAGCTAACACATAGCTGATTGGGATACAAGTTCATTAATTCTTTTTTGGGGGAGGGGGGAGGGGGCATAAGATGGTGGAAGGTGGGTGTGAAGGTGATTTTAGGTTGTTATTTATTTATTTATTTTGTCAAACAAATTATAAATGTATATTGATTTGCCTGTACGTTATCCGAAAAGAGCCAATGTTAAATTAGACTTAGTTTCAACCACTACACATGTTTTCACAGTGTATTTCTAATTTACTGAACCAAAAATTACTTACCAGGTCAATGGAATACGCAGATCGGGTGTGATATTCACGAGCTGTGACGTCATCAACGAAGTCTGAGGGATTATCTAGATGAGTTTTTCTGTTTAGCTGGCATTTACCATCTATGCTGTCAAAATTAAATGACTGACAAACCGTGGTCTTGAGACATTGGTAAGCGCACTGGGATGTCATATTCACCCAACTCATGAAGAACCAATGGCCAGACAGCCATTTTCCTTTCGACTGATAACTTTCTGGACTTTTAGTCCATTGATAAACTTTGTTTTTATAGTTGAGGCAGTTTGAAATCGAAAACAGCCCGAGTATCACGAAAAATGTTAAGACCTTAGCCATTACCGACTGTCGTCCAGCGGTTGCTGAAAATGTATGTAATACCCATGCCATTCACGGGGTGCCGGCTACATCGCCTCTTTATTGTAGCCAACTAATCAAAGAACTTGTACGATCTTTAACCATCTGAATGTTTGTTGTTCTCCGCAGATTAATTATTCATAAGATACCGCACTGCGATCAATTAACGGGACGATGATTACATCTCTTATTTATCAAACCAGAAGTGCCAATGAAGTTACTGAGGTCTTCGTAATTGTACGAATGTGAATGTTTAAATAAATAAGTCAACAGCCGTGTAAAGCGAATTGATTTCTCCACTTATAAGATTACGTTATAGCGTGCGTAAACACTGAATACCCGATCAATCTTCCCTTGGGAAATTAACGAAATAAATTATTAATTTAATTAAAAATAAAGTCAAACGTAGCGCTATGAAGTGTTGATGAAAGCTGTGACTTAGCCGCCTTTTAAAAAAAGTGTAAAGATTTTTCTCAGTTTCTTCAGATAATTAAAACCAATTCGTGCTAATTTGATGAACGCCGTTTAAAGCACGTGTTACTTTTTATTGTTAATTTCTTATATTCTTATTTCATATAACAATGTTTGACTTTTACACTTCATGTGTATAGTTGGTGACAGGACAATACACCCCTGGATATTTACCTCCCCCCCCCCCCGCCCTCCGAACATTATCCACCCGGTCAATTCCCCCTTGGACATTACTCACCAAGGACATTAGCCTCTCGGACATTAGCCCCCCAGCTAGGACAATAACCCCCGCCCATATACAAATATAAGGCATTGCCAGTTCTAGTAACAGTAGTAGTAGTGATAGTAATGGTAGTAATAGTAGTAGTAATAGTAATACTAGTAGCATTAGTAGTAGTAGTAGTAGTAGTAGTAGTAGTAGTAGTAGTAGTAGTAATAGTAGTAATAGAAGTAGTAATAGTAGTAGCAATAATAGAAGTAGTAATAATAGTAGTAGTAGTAGTAGTAGTAATAGTAGTAGTAGTTGTAGTAATAATTGTAGTAATAGAAGTAGTAATAGTAGTAGCAATTATAGAAGTAGTAATAATAGTAGTAGTAGTAGTAGTGGTAACTCTAGTAGTAGTAGTAGTTGTTGTAGTAATAATAGTAGTAATAGAAGTAGTAATAGTAGTAGCAATAATAGAATTAGTAATAATAGTAGTAGTAGTAGCAGTAGTAAAAGTAATAGTAATAATAGTTGAATATTAGTAGTAGTCTGGTCCACTGAGAGGGGTTAGCAGGGACAAGTGTCTCGGAGCCCGTGGACGCCCAATGGCCTGTAAAAAATAACTAAATGTTCAAAGTTTCGCCAGGGCTTCGACCCCTAGTACCATTTATTTTTGCTAAGAATATTTATCTAACTGATCAGTTTCTGGTTATTTTTGGAATTTGTAGTAGCTTAACATTTATTTGACAGTAAACACGAGGGTATAGTTTATCTTGTTCAAATATTTAAGGCCTATTGCTGTTGTTCTTTGTACCTTTAATAATTTTCGTTACGTATGAATGAAAACAAACCCAAACTCAGATATATTTTGCATATAGTTCATTATCTAACATGTTCTCTGTGTATATCTTTATGTTTAAATAAAACCCTGTGTATTTTCTATGGATCTTAATTGTACTCCAAATATACAAACCTATTTGCATAGTTGTTGCGAGTCAGTTTAACTTTCTTTAAAACATTTGCCAAAGGTTGCACGTGCTCTACTTGTTACATGGGCGTAACAGTGATACAAGCAATACTAACACTATACAGATAAATTGCATTGTCTTTTTAATTAAATATGTTACAATGACCGGTGTAAACGGAATACAAGTTCGTAGGAATCGTTGTCTCCCGGACTATTTCCCAAGACTATAAGTTTTAAGACTAAGACGTCTAGAAATGCAAGTCCTAGGACATGCTAACCTGATTACCAGAATTTCAAGTTTAACCCAGATTTCCATTCCTAGACAACCCAAATGCAAATCCAATAGTTTACATAAAAATACAATGTAAGCAAAATAAAAACACAGTTTTGTTGTTTTTCTTAAATGATAATTCATTGAGTTTAGACATATTCCCACTGGTTCCTCCTGCTAGGTTTTAAAGTTTCGTCCATGAATAGATCTTTTCAGTGGAAATCCATCCTTAGTTGCTAACAGGTATGTTTTTTGTTATCCCTCGAATTAAATATGGTCCTAACTAAGAGTTCTCCTCTTTTCCTCTTTTGCGATTTTGCCACCGCAGGTTTTTCTTTTAAACCTTTGTTCTACAACACTCTGTCAGACATATGAAATGTTTAACATCCAATACCCGATACTATCATTAAACAAAAATTAACTTTAATATTTTAAAGTGCTTCCCTACCGAAAACAATTTAGGTAGTATCTAAAACGCGTTCTCTTAAGATGTAAACATGAGATTTTCATTATTCACTGACTACACGATTCAGTAATGAGATATAAACGGACGATGAGTACAGGGAATTAAAATTCCACGGACTAATAGTACCAGGAATGAAATTCCAATTAGTTACTCACACAACACCCGACAGATTATATATATATTTGCTAATATTACCTTTAATTCGATTTATCCACAGATAGAGTTTTAATCTGTGAATAAATCGTATTAAATATAATTTTTGAAAAACTTCAGTCGTAAATATTAGATTTAGACAGTTATTGTTGTTGCTTAAACAACACAACCTTTATTGTCTGAATATTTTCATGGTTTTTCTTTAGAATTATGAGTATATATATTTGAAAATGGTCTTTTATCTGTTGGCAGTCTTCCTGTCCCTATATACATTGATGAACGTCAATGCGGTGAGAACATTCCGGTGGCGATAGCTATTACAGTACATCTTACATACCATTAATAAAATAATAATAATATTAATTAATTAATTAATTTAAAAAACTCATCTTATAATCGTATTTCCTTTAACGGTATCTAATAGGGTGTCCATTTAGTTAACATTTTAGTAATAAAACAGCCGCAAACTAAAAATGTTATTTTTCTGCTATCGAGTTTTCGTTGAAAATTATTTTATGAAGACAGCCATAATTGAGACCGAATAGTTATTTTGGAATTTGATAGTAACCTCACACTAAATATATCGTCAATACTACTAAAATATGTAGAATGATCCCACATACATGATAATGTTTAAACATTTTTCTTCGTTTTTCTTCATGTTGTTTTGCCAGGTCGATGCGTTACACTAAAAACAGTAAAACACGCTTCATTCAGACATATAACGATTGTAATTATCTATTTAAATGTCTCTATAGAAATCTTCCTAACTATTTCAAAGTGAAAAAAATCATTTTTATTTGATCAGTAGAAAATATTATACCAACTATTTTAAAATAGAAAATTGAAAAATACAATTGGTAATGTTTAATTTGATCCTATTTTGAATCATTCCAATTCAATGTGGACATATTTTTGTTTATACTAAACACTAGAATACCCTAAATCTTTTTGTTTGTTTCTTATTTCCATTTCGTGAGAACATATCTTTACATGAATAACTTCACGCTGGTTAACGTATATAAAAAAAAAAATAATCTAGAAAAACGAATATGGTTTTTGTTTCATTTCTATTACACTAGGTTAATTTTAACTAAAATTATCTACTGAAAATAATGTTGCCTTGAAATACAAGATACTCTAGATTTCAATAGTAGTGCCACTATTTATTGGAATGATAAAGAGTTCCAATAGACAGATTATTGTTCTTTTGTTGTACGACATCCACCTTTGTGCTCACAATCTTTCTGACTGACACTCCTGTTTAGAGTTTCATATCCGTCCCTCACACACAATTCTGAATTGATCTCTTCTGCGAAGGATGTCTTCACCTTTCTCTGAGAAACATTGGATCTACCCCCCCCCCCTCCCCCAGTGGGGATAGCTCTCCAACAATTTAAGTCGGTGCCTTGCGAATATCGAATTGTTCAGCAATCCGGTATTGCAACTATTATCTTGATTTATAAGGAAGTGAAATCGGGAAGACGTCGTGGACCCA
>JAULBS010114812.1:0-14721 GCA_032355785.1 Symmetromphalus regularis | reverse complement strand
TTTGTCAATAATAAATTGCTAGATTTCTAGATCACAAAGACTGCTACTGATAGTTAAATCAAATGTATATTTTGTCAATAATAAATTGCTAAATTTCTAGATCATGAGGACTGCCACTGATACAGTTAAATCAAATGTATATTTTGTCAATAATAAATTGCTAGATTTCTAGATCACAAAGACTGCTACTGATAGTTAAATCAAATGTATATTTTGTCAGTAATAAATTGCTAAATTTCTAGATCATGAGGACTGCCACTAATACAGTTAAATCAAATGTATATTTTGTCAGTAATAAATTGCTAGATTTCTAGATCACAAAGACTGCCACTAATACAGTTAAATCAAATGTATATTTTGTCAATAATAAATTGCTAGATTTCTAGATCACAAAGACTGCTACTGATATAGTTAAGAGACAAATCAAATGCATATTTTTCCAATAATAACTTGCTAAATTTCTAGATTATGAGGACTGCCATTGATATGGTTAAGAAAAGGAATGTTTGTTTAACGACACTCTAGCACATTATTTAGTGGCTGTTAGGTATAAGACAGATGTCTTGTGACTCATGGTATTTAGAGGAAACCTGCTACCACCACATAGACTACTCTTTCCTGTTAGTAAAAAAGGATATTTTATAAGCACTACCCCACAGACAGGATAGCACATACTGTGACCTTTGATAAATCAGTTGTGGATCATTATGATTACTGCCATCAATAACTGCAATAATATACCTTTAAACATTGGAGAGCGGGATGTAGCTCAAACAGTAGCACGTCCGCCTGTGAACCAGTCAGTTGTTGGATTGATCCTTCTCAGTGAACCGATTTGCAATTTGGGCTATTTTCTGTTCCAACCAGTGGTCCACAACTGGTTCATCAAAGGCTGTGCTAAGTGTTGTCCTGTCTGTGGGAAGGTTCATATAAAAGACACCTTGCTACTTATCGGAAATAGTAGCCAATGTGGCGGCAGTAGATTTTCTCTAAATAAATATGTCAGAATGACCATGTGATTGATGTCCAATAAGATAAAAATCAATGTGTTTTAAAGGCATTGTTAAATAAAACAAACTTTACTTTACTTTTAAACATTGGGTGTAAGGACTTTGATATTCATGTACCCTGTCTGACTTGGATTCAACCAATAAATTGCAGATATTGATTATGCCTCGGACTATTAATTGTATATGATTGCCTTGTAGTGATAAGATAGTGTGATGTTCACATACACAGACATGATTGTAATACATCTTCCATGACATATATACGCACACGTATGTATACACACAGACACTTATGTTTTGTACATTAAGGTAGAAGTCAGTAAATTATTGAACTGACAGTATTATTGCTTTAACACACAGGTATCTTTAATTAATCAGCGATTGAAGTCACTGGCAAGCATAACGATTTATTCCCAAATGTCCCTCTTCATTGACTTGTCAGATCAATAAATGATGAGATATCCATAGTATTGTGAATTGGACATACAGTTTACATGTAATCATTTTAGGATATTTTTTTTTTTTAATTTATCTAGGCAAATTACTGAATTTGAACAGTCTGAAAAATTATTGAAAGAAAAGTCATTGGAGCTTCAACAAAGCTTCCTCTTTATTGATCTGTCAAATCAATAAATGATGAGATATCCATAGTATTGTGAATTGGACATGTATGTAATCCTTTTTCGAATAAAAAACATTTCTTTTTCAGTTTATCTGAACAAATTACTGAATTGGAACAGTCTGAAAAATTATTAAAAGAAAAGTCATTGGAGCTTCAACAAAAAGTCGATGAGCTAAGTGAAAAGCTAGCATCAGCAGAGAAGGCATTGTCTTCTGTTAAGTGTGATGGCAACCACATCAACTTCCTGACAAGGATCGAGCAGCTGGAATCTAGAGAGAAGTCGAGGGTTGGAGCTGGAGATAACAAACACCAAGATGTCAAAGAGAAGCTACATGAAGTGGAGCAGTCTGAGAAAAGTCTGAAGCTGAAGATCAAATCTTTTGAACAGAAAAGCTCGCAGCAACAGCAGACGACGAAGCAGAAAAAGGCAGCCATGTTGGACAAACCAGAAGACATTCTGATGCAGCAGATTAAGGAGTTGGAAAGATTGGAAAAACATCATAAACAGCAGGTTTGTGTATTGGTTGTCCATCTGTTTAGCAACATCTGTCCATCTGTTCAGCAACATCTGTCCATCAGTCTCACCAATCTATTATTTTATTCATCCATCTGTCCATATGTCCACTCCTTGATCCATTAGTATGTCCATCCCTGTCCATTCATCCATTCACTCCTTGGTTCATCAATTTCACTGTTCATCCATCTTTCAGTCCATCCATCCATCCATCCATCCATCCATCCATCCATCCATCCATCCATCCATCCATCCATCCATCCATCCATCCATCCGTGCATCCACCAGTCCATCTGTTTTCCATACAAAATCCATAATTTGACAAAATTCATTTTCCTTAAGTCAGAAAAAACTGATCCTAACAAAGAACATATTCCATATATCATCCTGTTTTACATAAATCTATAGTCTGTCAAAAGACATGCATTTTCTCTGTACCATTTTGCTTTTATTATTGATAGACAATTTTACTAAATACATTTTCAATTATCTGCATATTTTAGCTTTGTTTTGTTTTATTAGATTTTAAATAATGTAACGTTTTTCAATTGCTCTTTTAATTCATTTACCTATTCTAAAATAAATTAACATTTGTTTTAAAAATATTACATTATATTTATTCCCTGTCTTCAGATCAGTGATCTAGAGGTGGATCGGGAAAGACTTCATGAGATTGCAAGAAAAGACAAATCTCTGATTCATGAGCAGAATGTTCGTATTCGTGAGCTTCAGCTTGGAGAGAAGGTCCTGCGTGAGCAGGTTTCCAGCTACGAGCAATCAGAAAGAGCTCTCTACTGTAAATGTGAAGAGCTCGAGGCCCAAGTATCCAAGATGGAAGACCGCATCCATGAGCTGAACATTCACGAGCGGCGGCTTCGAGAGCTTGTCAGGAAGCTTAAACTAGATGAAGAACTTTGGCTGGCAAAGTCTGAAAACATGGAACTTACTGTCGAGGAGCTATCTGCCTCTGAAGCCAACCTGAAAGCAAGGTTGCAAGAGCTGGCTGAAGAGAAGTTTGGACTGGCTGAGAAAGCTAATTATCTGGATGCACGTATTAAAGAGCTGGAGATATCTGAGACGGCGTTATTCCAGCGTGTTAAGAACTACGAACATTTTGAAGCCAGTCTTCAGAGTGAGTTCTCTCAGCTGGAGAATGCTAAAGTTGCGGCACAGAGTAAGGTTTCCGAGCTGGATATGATGAACATGGATATGTCTCAGAGATACCAGCGTGCCGTGGAAGAGAACACAGTGTTCCTGAAGCACGTGCAGGAACAGCAGGGTTTGGTCCAGGACCTCAGTCGACAGCTGATGGTTGTGAAGGACAGCGAGCTGTGTCTCAAGCAGCAGATGGAGAGTTTGGAGAAGAGTGAGACGACGTTACAGAAACGGGTCAAGGAGTATCAGTTGAGGGAAATAGATTTCCAGTCACACATCAATGAGCTAACTCAGTCGGAGCTTATTCTTAAAGACCGTGTAAATACGTTACAGCGCAATGATAACAAGATGAAGTACAGAATTCAGGAGCTAGAGGGCAGTGGCTTGAAGGTTGGTTAATATAGTTTAACAAGCATTTTAAATATTTATTTTATAAGTCTTTCACAAGTGTTGATGATTACCTCTTAGTATTCATACAAAAACTAATGTTTATACCACCTACCCAAAAATGTTGATTATTTAGGTGATTTTAATGATGAATTTAAGATTGAAGGCAAAGTTTTTAATCTCCCCCACCCCCAAATGTTACACTTATGTAGAAATAGGTACCTGTAAATATTAACTGTGATTCCCCCTTACTGATAAATGGTACAAAGGACGTTCTAGATATATATTTGTTTGAAGTACCACAGTAAAGGAAATTATGTATTATCAGGCATGGTACTACTCCGTGGAATTTCATGAAAAGAAGTGAATGCATTTGGTATTAGTGCATCACCCTTGCATTCAAGACAGGCTGGCATACACTCTCGCTACGTAGCAATTTCACTGCTTCCAAATGTTCTCATTGGGTTTAAGTTGAAGCACAAAACCTAGTCTAGTTAGTAATTTTGTCCTGAACGCAGCAAAGGCTAAGGCAATCATCATCATTTATGCTTGGTACATGGTTGTGTTAAAGCTTTTCTACCCATCATCGTTCCAAGAAAAACATTTTTTGTCAGTAACATGCCTCATTATATATATTCTGTTTCATAACATTAACATACATTGTTAATCATCAGTTTTTTGAGTGAACAAACATGGGTGTCTAAGTCCAGCACATGTCAGCCTCTTATATTTTGGTTAGAAATATCAGTTGCAAATCCAGGGTGGGGTCCATCACATTTGGATGACCCACTTTCAGAAATCCTGCATCCATGGCTGAATACACTTAGCTTCTCTTCTGTTGTGCCTTTCTTTCTATAGAAATTTTTCATATGATATTACAGCAATTTCTTTTAGGGTTACCCCCCATTCAGCATTTTTCTTTACGTAGAAATCACTGTGGCTGTCATTTCAGAATGGAGAAATGTCATCACGCCAAGAAGCCATGCCACATAAGTTGGAGGATTGTCAGAAGAGGATCGAGGTTTTGCAGAATCAGGTGAAGAGTCTGCAGAGCAGGGGCCACCTGACTCTGAGTGTTTCAGATGACACTGATGTGATCAAGGTGCCCAGAACGCAGTTTGAGAAGACAGAGGCAAAGATGGCACTACTTGGCGAAGTCGAGTTTCAGATGGGGGAGGTTGAGAAGGTCAACACTCATCTGAAAGACACAATTTCTCAGCTTCGTCAGGGCAAAGTATGTAAATAAGTGAATAGTAATTGGTAAAATTCATCAGTTACGTTCATTGTTTGCAGTTGCTTTTTGCTGCTTCAGAACCAAAGAGGTATAAGTTGGGGTAGCAGATAATTGGAAAAAAGGGCCAAAATTTTTTTCTCACCTAGACACAAGTTTTTTGTGGAATGTCTTTTGATTTCAAGATAAATATGAGATAACTTCAAAAACCTACATACACCCTCTGTGCACCAGATGCAACCAGATGCAGCTCACTTAGAGACATTCAGTGACATCAGTAAGTGCCAAACCCAGACTTACATGTACACTCTTTTGGTTCTGAAGCAGCAACTTGATAAAATCATATAGGACTCTTTATCATTTTAACATACGGGTTCAATGGTGTCCTCTCTATTTATCTGCCTTTATCTGGCCTTCGCACTAAGTTTTACTCCATTGGTAGCTTTATAGATTTTTAACCCCAAAACTAAATAATATGTGTTCAAGAAGTGTACATGTGTTGCTATTCTGATGTTTTCTTCAGGACCTGTGTGGTCACGAGGTGGAGCTAGAAGCTTATCGGAAACGACTACAGTCGTACGAGGAGCTGGTGCAGAGACTGAAGCAGAACCTATCCAAGGAGCAGGTTACCTCTTTGTGGGATCCTGATGCAGGTTAGAGTCATTTTTAATCTACTGTTAGATTAAGGCAGTATTACCATAATTTTGTGCGTGCGTGCATTTGTGCATGCGTTTGTGCGTGCGTGCGTGCGTTTGTGCATGCATGCATTTTTGAACGATTCCAATAGAGCACATTGAATTGTTAATCATAAGCTGTTGAATGTCATTTACCCCATTTGCCTTCATTATAATCCGATACTGCACATACCTATTTTTCCCATTCACTCTCACAGTGGTGTGTGGTTTAAATCAGGCCAGGTATAATCAATTTTCTTCAGTGTAGCCTGTCATCTTTCTCTGTCATTTCATACATAACCAACTTGTCATTTAATTTACCTACCTACATTTATGTATATATCAGGGCTGTATGGAGTAACAGATGTTGATAGATCCCAGCTGGCATTAACCCTTTACACACTGACAGGAAAAAGTTCATTAAACAATTCTGGTATCAACTATTTTTTATTTTACTGTCATTGCATATGTAATTTTTATACAATGAAAAACGTTAACTCCATGAACTTGAAAATTTACGGTCACTGATAAGCATGTATACAGTGCTGGTGCAGCCGTTTAAATATTGGCGGAGGGGGACGGGGAAGACAGAATAGGGGCACCATCAGTCATTTGAAGTGCACCTACAACGTACTCAATAAATGTAAATATTGTCGACAAAAAAGGGTGCCACAGATTATTGGTGTGGCAAATGCTCCCTTTGCATTCAGTATCATAAAGGGTTAACACTGGTAGTGTCATATGTTTGATATGATCAATATTGTTTTACACTTGGTATTATAACGCAGCATGCCTGAACAGTAACATTATATGTGTTTTGGATGTCGCATCATGATACAATCAGGATTGCGAACATTTATCCGGACAGGTAAGTTACGTATTTTGACGTGAGCGGTGATGGTGATGATAATGAAATAACAAATACATATCATCTTGCAGTTTAAACGTATGGCCTGCCAATCATTTCCTGAATCGCACGCACGTACAGCCATCTTGTTTGAGCTCGGTTGTTATAGGTTATTCAAAATGTGGATCAAATACCTTTAGATTTTTATCTAATTTTTAAACTGTTTGTGGGAGGATCCCAGAACCACATACTAAATAAATTCATGCCTTCAGTACTAAGTTCACTTTAACTATCGGACTCGCAGCTGGTTGGTGCAGGGATCAAATCTCAGTCGAGACATGGGATTGTTAATCTCGGTATCAGTTTCAACCTAGTGTGAGGCTATGCAAGGCTCAGTGGGTAGGTATATCATATTCATTGACTAGGGTCCACAACTGGTTTATCAAAGGCTATGGTATGTGTTGTCCTGTCTGTGGGATAGTGCATACAAAAGATCCTTTGCTGCTTATCGATAAGAGTAGCCACATTATTGTGGTGGCAGTGGGTTTCCTCTTTTCAACTAACACTAATCTTTGTTCTGCACGAACACCACAGGAAGCTTGAACCATAATTGGATATAATCTCTGAAATAAGTTCAACCTACTGTCTATGTTCACTTCTGGCATACCTCAGTAGCCTACATGATGATGGCAGATCTATTCCGTAGACCATGAGTCACAAATGCAGTGAGTTTGACATCTAGTAACTACAGATTAAACAGCATGCTGGGATGTCATTAAACAAACAATCTTTCGTTTCTTTTTACATCTCGCTACTTGAACAGATTTAACTATCTTTTTTTTTAACCTATATTATTCAATTTACTGATAATTTTATAAATTCTATCCAATCTTTTTTATTAGATGATCAGGGCCCCTCGATGGAAATTCTTCCAAAACGGAATTTGCAATTTCTCGAGTCAGAGAGGGTAATGCATACAGTCCGAGGCTTGACGGGGAGAACACAAAGTTCCGGAGATAGTCCGCCCTGGAACAAATCTCTCGACGTATCGTCGAATATCAGCGGTGTCGAAGAAGATTCAATTGAGCCGGTATGTTTTTGGAAAAAGTGTAACAGTATATTTAGTTAGGAAATCTCTGTCTTATAGTTAATGATATATTAAATAATACAGCATCATATTCAGGGCCATTGAGACCGGTGGTAGGCCCCAGGACTGGGTGCCGCATGGGGCCCTCGTGTGACTTGAGACTTATTATATCTATTTTATGTTAAAAATGTTATGGGCCATTGGACATTAATGGGACCTGATGGACATGCCCCTGCTGCCTCCCCTTCTCGGTGGACTGATCGTATTTTGCCGTACAAGAAATTGTGGTTTACTTATCAAACAAAAAGAAAATTGTATTTCCAGGCACCCAACCGTAACTTGTGTGTTTATTTAATATTTCTAACCATCATTTTCATTGCTAACTAAATTCATTTTGTTGTTTTCACTAAATCTCCTTCATGTTGTGTCTGGGCTCTTTTTTTTATGGGAATTGGGGAATTTAATTCATATAATATTCCCATGTATGAAAATCACAGGAATCGTATAAAATTCTTCGAAAATCAAGTCCAAAATTCAGATCTGCTGTTAGAAAATATGATTTTCTTGTCCAGATTTATATATTAATATTATTTATTAGCTTCAGATTATCAATTAATTAGTCAATTAAGTAGTACATTGTAAAAAATGCATGTTTGAAAAAAATGGATTTTTATGGATTCCTATAAAATTACGTGAATCCATATGGATAGTAGTAGAATTTAATGGAAAATGAGGTCTGCGTGTAAGCCTATATGTATTGATTTTACAAGAAACAATGAGTCGTGTAAATTACTATTCATATCTATTCATATACAGCTGGTGCACACACAGTTGTTGATGATTCAGTATTTGTATATTCTGACAAGTTAAAATAAATTGATAATTCTGTATATAAAACTAAATTTAGTACAATGAACTGTTTAAACTATGTGTCTAATCCAGAAATATGTCTAGACTACAGTGTACTAGGAATATTGATTTTATGTTCTCTGACTGGTTCATCGCTAGTAAAAATCCAACCTTTTGTCTAAATATTGCATTTATTAGTCCAACAAGGATATATTTTGACACATAGAAACTGTTTTGGGGTAACATGCCCATATGAATGACTTTGGGAGTCTGGAGCACTTACATGTATGGTATCGGATACAAACTCTATATCAGATTTTGGTTACAATGGCAAACATTAATATGTGAAAAAAGAAAAAAAAGGCTCTGAAGTGGGGGGAGTTGTAGGGCTCATGCTCCCTCTCCCTCCCCCCAACACCCCCAGCCTTCCAGCCTGTGTAATATTTTGGCACAAAAGCTACAGAGAATATCTTTACTAATTTTACACAATTGATAATTAGCCAGTTTCCAGAATATCTCACTTTGTTAATTTGTATTGTCCTATTTAATAAACAAAGTAGATAAGTATAGTTTTTATAACAGTAGATAAATAATTGATGTTAATAAACGTGATATTATTTCAAGTAAAATTTGATTTAGGAGCATGCACATCTTGACCGTAAACTAATTGTCCTTGATGGTGCCATACTTGTTCTGGAGCCAATAAAGGTATATACACACCTGTATTTCTTTGACACCCATTCTTTACGGAACTGGCTTCTATTGTGGTATCTGCTTACCCTCAGCTAGATTTACAGTACAGTTTTTTTTATGTATTCTTTGTCCTCATAGCTTTGTTTAGTTTTATAGACAATTTATTTTTCATGATATCTCCAAAACCACATTCAGTTTCATTGGTCAATTAGTGTGAAATCCTCAAACCCACATACAGCTCTATAGGGCCATGTTGCCTTTGGACACAACTGGCTTCTGTTGTAGTACCGTATATTGCCATGTATTAACTGACATCACAGATAAGCCATCCCCTTATTTTGACCTTAAATATCTGGAACAAAATGATCGGTCTCATGTATAAGCTGAAGTTGATTTTCCTATTAATAGTCTGATAATTGGTAAGTCGATGATATAAAATGACAGAAATGGTTGTATAAAAATTTCTCCACGGTGCCCTGGTCTTAGGACATGGGGCCCAGGGGGGGGGGGGGGGCGTGCCCAAACCAACATGGATGGGGGCACATTTCAAAATCTTTAACTGACCTGTATGAAAAGTTTGAAAGTTTGACAATTGTGAGTTATCGATCTGGATTTCATGTTTCTATCTGTAGACACCATGAATAAGTCGACTGTCCTTTTTTGTAAAGTATTTGTGGTCTTCAAAACTCAGCTAATACATGGCAATATACGGTATCTGCTTACATTCAACTAGATTTACAGTTCAGTTTTATGTATTCTCTATCCTCATACATGTACCTTTGTTTAGTTTTATGGACAATTTATTTTTCATGATATTTCCAAAACCGCAGATACAGATCAGTTTGTATGATATCCTCAAACCCACTCCCAGCTTTATAGGGCCAGGCTGCCATTGGACACATGCTTTTAACTAAATCAGACTTTAAAATTCCATTTTCAGCAGAATCATATAGTCAGAATTTTTAAACCCAGGATTGTGTTATCATTTCATAGTTTTGTTATCTTTTACAGAAATGCTTTCTTAATTGCCCTTGAATAAATTTAGGGTCTTACCTTGAATTTGAGGTTGTACTATTATAATTTTTGTTTATGTTTTATTACTATCGTGATATTTTATGGGTTGCAGTTATTTTGTTATGCTTGTATCCTCTGAGCTTAGACAAAAAACATCTTCTACACCAGAATACTTTTCCCAGATCCTTTCTAAATATATATGTTGTTCAGTATAAGATATAGTCTGTCAAAAACATATCTGTTTTAATAATGATGATACCGATTCCTAATAGTTTGTAATGTTAATAACTTCTTATTAAATAATAAGACATATTCATATATATCAAGTCCACTTAATTTCATTCCTGATAATAGCATATTCTGTTATTTGCATAATATGTATAGAAATATGTACAAAGAATTTCTTTGTAATGTCTGATTAAATGCATAAGAAAATGTAGAAAACTTTATTTTTTTAATTCTGAAGTACCAAAAACCATGGTGAATCTTAACATTTTTAAAGGTTAAAAGAATAATCCTGTTAATTGCATAAAACATTTGGCCAAATGCCTTTGCAATTAAGATAATTCTACTGTACCAATAATGGAAATTAAAATATAATTTAAAATTTTCAAAAAATGTTTTAAAAATCTTTTGTTTCATTTTTGTAAGCTATTTTTGTTTGAAGTATGCTGGTTTTTTTTAGTATGCTGTTTACATTAAACTGTTTTGTGATCTTAATTTCAGATTCCGAGGAGTTCGCTCTTCCACAAAGCAGCTTCAGATTATGAAACAGATGAGGAACCCAAAACATCAGTCGCGCAGCTTGTGAAAAATCTTGAATCTCCCGACGACGCTAAGCCAGCCGCTGAGGAGGAACAGTGGAAAACCATTGAGTCGATGGACACTAACGTAGCGGAGTCGACTCCCGTTTCGAATGGTTGGAAAAGCGTTGCCAAGGCAACGTCTTCCGGTTCCGCAAGAAATTCCTCGAAACAAGAAGAGTTAGTCATTGGTCTCACGCTCCCATCGGAGAGCGAACTAAGCCATTGCATTTCACAGAATGACAGTGACTCCACGTTGTCAAGCCCCCACCTGAAGAGAGCTAAGCGAACAGCTCTCCAAGAATCTAGCACCGAATCCACAGCTCCGCCCCTGCCAAAAACACAGCCACCATCTTTGTCGAGGATGAAAGGTTTCGCACAAGGGACATCCTACTACCTGCCCAGTCTGCCCAGTTCCGTGCAGGACGCCAGCGCTGATGAGAGTTTCATCAGCGAAAGTGTCAGACGGCAGAATACTTCAACCTCATTGGATAATTTGTCAGTCCAGACGTCCAGAACTGCCTTTTCATTGGACAGTGTTCCCGACAGTGGACGTGGCACTGCATCTACCTCACGTAGCAACATCAGAGATAGAATAGCTCAAATAGAAAAACAATTACAGGTAAAGATTCATACATTAAAAACTAAAATACATACATATAAAGTAAAACCTGTCCATATAGCCACCTGCATTAAGCAGTCACCTGTTTTATAGGGTTAACTTCATTTTTCTCCAAAATCAGCCTATATAATACTATATAAACTGTATTAAGCAGCCACCTGTCTAATAGGGTTAACATCATTTTTCTCCAAAATCAGCCTACATGATACAATATAAACTGTATTAAGCAGCCACCTGTCTCAAAAAGGCACATAATATTACTCTTGAGTGTTTGCTTTAAGATGGTTTTGACTACATGTATTGTAGATTTTATATCTATGTCATTGCAAGAATTTTGTATTTACAAATAAATGAAAGATATTTCGGTTGTTTTTTCTCATGTTTAATACATTGAATGTATATGTAATATCTTCCCAGAAATATTCCATCATTTAGTAGTTATGCAATAACAGATATCTCTAGAATATGAATTGTGATTTATATAGATTACTAAATGAAGTTATATTGCAAGTGTCTTATAAATGATATAATAGAGGAACTCATTTAGTATTTTATATATTACCCACCCGATGTATATTTGTCTGAAAATCTGCAAACTCAAGCATTATTGCAATTCTAATTTCAAAAGAAGATAATGGCGAAGATACACAACATCATTTCACTGTGACATCATTCAGCTATGACATCATTCAATTATGACATTCAGTTATGACATCATTGTTATGACATTATTCAGTTATGACATTCAGTTATGACATCATTCAGCTATGACATTCAGTTTTGACATCATTCAGCTGTGACATCATTCTGCTATGACATTCAGTTTTGACATCATTCAGCTATGACATCATTCTGCTATGACATTCAGTTTTAACATCATTCAGCTATGACATCATTCAGTTATGACATCATTCAGCTAACACCTTCAGCTATCACATCATTCAGCTAACACCTTCAGCTATCACATCTTTCAGCTATCAAATCAATCAGCTATCACATCTTTCAGCTATCATATCATTCAACTATCACCTCAGCTATCACATCATAATTCTGTTCACAACCGTCTTAGTGGTAACATACCATTCATATGTTTTTGAAGCTGCTTAAATTGATATCACCAATTTATCTCTGTGTTGATTCTAATTTCTAACATCATTCTTGTACTTGTTGCAGGGAAAAGGCAGTGATGCAGAAAGTAGGATAGATGATAACGATAGTGTTTTTACTTGGTCGAAGGTATGTATCCGTGTTATGTGCAGTTTGTTCAATAAATTATGGTAGTTCTCTTGTGTAGGGAAATAAAAATATTGCTCAAAACTACAAGTTCTATAGACATTAAATACATTATATATTATATTGCCCCCATATAAATCTTGTGAACTTGGCTGACTTCCGTGTAAGTGGTGATAAATAATATACACGATTCAGTTTGTATTTTCTTAATGTTATCACTGCTTGAGAAACACAATAAACTAGCTGTGTTCCAAAGGCTTAATAATAAACATTGTATGGAAATGGAAGAATAATATGTAATCATAATAATATTGCAGACATTGGACAAGAGCAAACAGTTAGAGGCATCTGAAAGCGAAGTGAAGCAGATGAAAGATGAGGTGAGCACACTGTTGATTTATTCAGTTCTTTAATAGGCTTAATATGATTGGTTCTTTACTCAGGTCATGTGACTTTAACAACCAATAAGAACAAATTACATGTATATAATGCAAGGCTATCCAATCATTTCGTCTGAGCATGTCTTTTTCTCCTATCTCACCCCATCCCTTTATGCATATTACTATTATTACTATTATTTTTATTTTTCCTTTTTAAAGGAATGAACTTTTTTTTTAAGGAAATTAATTTAAATTTTATTACATACATCCAACACAATTTACATGCAAGCCAATAACCATATCTGTTCATACACATATCTGTTTTCTTTCATTTAATTTTAATTTGTTTTATTTATGTGATAAATAATTTTAATTAAAAAGTTAACATTAAATATCCAGTATATATTAAAATCCCTCCCACAAATATCATGTCACCAATTTAACAACAGTTTGTTTTCCATTTGCAAACACTGAGTATTATTATTATTATATATTTTATTATTATTATTATTATTACATTATTATTATTATTATTATTACATTATTATTATTATTTCTACTTCATTATTATTATTATTATCTTTAAAAAATCCATGGTGTACTGACTGTCAGAATTTCCTTTTGCTCTGTCTTGTACAAATATGTGATTTTGGAAATGTATTGTTTTGTTGGTTGATTGATTTTAACTTATTTGCATGCTTGTATTATTTTAAAGTATGTTGTCCTGGGCACACAAATTCTGCTTTCTGGACAAAGGTTAATATTGTCAGTATTTCATATGTATAAATCCTGACAGACAGACAGACAGACAGATATAAAGTAATATTTATTTGTTGTGTGATCTATAATGAAATGGTTAATTGATTAGTACACATCACTGATTCATTACTTCAGTAAATTATACATATTTATAAATGTAACATAAAACTAGTTTGTGTGATGTTTGATGCAATGGTTCAGTGATCAAGACACAACACCGATACGTTACAAACTTCATGCCGATCCGTGGATTATTTTCTCAGTGCTGTGCCTCAGTTCACGTGTTGGCTGTCTGCCACATGCCAGATCTGTTTCTCAATACATATCCCTGTACATGCATGTTGAATGGGTCAGATGTACATGTATGTTGAAAGGGTCAAATATACTATTGAATAACGTCACACATGACAGTCTAAAAAAAATTATGTGTACTTGGGCTAATAGCAAAATGGTTGCTGTAAATCTTCTCAAATACTTTGTCATATGGGGTATTAGAGTGGGGGAGAGGGATCCTTTTGTCTACTTAGTAAATATTTTGGCTAAAATCTTGTGAGTTATAATGTGAATAACAGAATAGAAATTATTAAATTATTATTATTAAATATTATTATATTATTATTATTATAATTATTATTATATTATGATTATTAAATATTAAATATTATTATTAAATATTATATTATTATTATAATAATTATTATTATTACTGTTATTAGTATTATTATTTTATTTATTATTATTATTTTTATTATTAAATAAATTAAATGCTCTTATTAAATTTGACCCAAGATACTAACCTCTAAACAATTCGATAAATAAAAATACAGACTTGATCTTGACT
>JAULBS010114801.1:0-14723 GCA_032355785.1 Symmetromphalus regularis | reverse complement strand
TACATGTACCTTGCTGCTTATGGAACATTTTGTTCATGTTTCATCACATCACAGTGTGTCACAATTACCAAATATTAGACGTCCACTAACTGATGTTTAATAAATCAATGACTGTGCTCTACTAGTCGTGTCGTAAAAAAACAACAAAAAAAAACCTTTAAAAAAATATAATACATGTACCTTGCTGCTTATGGAACATTTTGTTCATGTTTCATCACATCACAGTGTGTCACAATTACCAAATATTACATCCATTAGCCGATGTTTAATAAATCAATGTATAATGTTTCCTCTCATTACTGTGTGTCACAATTACCAAATATTACATCCATTAGCCGATGCTTAATAAATCAATGTATAATGTTTCTTCTCATTACTGTATGTCACAATTACCAAATATTACATCCACTAGCCGATGTTTAATAAATCAATATACATGTATAACGTTCCTCTCATTACTGTATGTCACAATTACCAAATATGACATCCACTAGCCGTTGTTTAATAAATCATTGTGCTCTAGTTGTGTTTCTAAACAAAAAAACTAAAAAAAATTAATGTACATGTATGTAGCAATTTCAACTGTAAGTAGGAGCGGGATGTAGTTCAAGTGATAGCGTGTCTGCTTGTGAAGCAGTCGGTCATGGGATCGATCCTTCTCAGTGGACCCATTTGCAATTTGGACAATTTTCCATTCCTACCAGTGGTCTTCAACTGGTTCATCAAAGGCCATGGTATTTGTTATCCTGTTTTGGGACTGTGCACATAAAAGGCCACTTGCTGCTTATTGATATCCTGGCATAACTGTTATGGGGCACGAAAAGTGAACTTGTCACATATGGTTTAATACGTTTTGTGGTCATCTTCTGATTATTGCATAAAACTGTATATCTTGCATTATTTTTGGTACTTTTGATGATGTTTGTGTAAGTAATTAACCAAGTTTTATTTCATTGTATCTCTCTTTCTGTCTCTCTCTCTTCTCTCTCTCTCTCTGTCTGTCTCTCTCCATCTGTCTCATTTTCTGTCTGTCTCTGTCTGTCTGTCTGTCTGTCTGTCTGTCTCTCTCTCTCTCTGTCTGTCTCTATCTCTCCCTGTGTCTCTCACTCTGTCTGTTTCTCTGTCTCTCTCTCTGTGTCTGTCTGTCTCTCTCTCTCTCTCTCTGCTTGTCTCTCTCTCTCTGTCTGTTTGTCTTTCTTTGTATGTACATGTTTGTCTCTCTCTCTATCTCTCTCTCTCTCACTGTCACTCTCTCTCACCCTCTCCGACTTTCTCTATCTCTCTATTTCTCTCCATTTTCATTTTTATTATTTAATTAATCTACAGAAATATCTGCTTGTGTGTGAGTGACATATGTTTATAGATACATGTATATATATATGTATGCATAAATATGTATTAGGAATTATTATATACATATGTAAATGTATGAATATATATGTCTGTGTATCTAAGATTATATGTATATTTGTGTGTAAATGAAAAACATTCTGGAGAAATAAGAAAATAAAAAAAGTTATTAACTATATTTTGCAAAGAAAGCATATGCAATTATGCATTCAAATAGTTCTGTGCAGCAGAATATTATGCAAATACCAGGAACATGCTTCTATCAAGAACACAATTAACTGGAGTTTATATTTACATACTCGTATATAAAGCACTTGACGACATCGTCTATATTTAGCAGCATTCTTGTAACTGATTATTGGTTCTAATGTACATGTAAGTTAACGATCAATATCTTTTACACATACAATGTCTGAACATTATGTAATGAAGATAATCATTATTGGAAAACATTATTCCACTTAAAGGTGCTCTGTCGTGGTTACAAATTACATTTTTAATGATTTTACTTGTTTGTAATAATCAATGACAAAAGTACATGACATTGTATGTTTAGCAGTACCGGTGCAGCCATTTAAATATTGCAAGGGGGAGGGGGGATCAAGACTGAACAGGATAGCCATTTGGAGTGCACCTATAACATATTAAATGAAAATGTAGTTACAAATAAAGGGTGTCGCTGATTATGTGGGGGGGGGCAAATGATGGACCCCCCCCAGCTGTGCCGGCACTGAATTTATATGTCCCTAGCTAGGATGTATGATGTTAAAGAATTTTAAAACTTGGAATTCTATCAATTCCGCAAATTCATCTTGCTTTGTAGATGTAATTAAACTATTGCTAATGATAATATTTAATGGTGGTATTTAATAAACACAGAACAATATAGCCCTTGTTTTCCATTGCTATTTATCAGTGTTTTAAAACAAGGCGGCGGGTGGTGCATTTACCGGTCTATTTGTAAACTTGCACTATCTACTTTCCACTTAAAAATAAAAAAACGAGTTCCTTTAAAGTATCTCCTCCTACTCCCTTCCTTCCAACTCCTACTCTCAAATAAAATGAAAAGCCTGATTTATCAAACAGCATGAGAAAACAACATGGACATGATTCTGTCTATATCTTTAATTATGTAGTATTAGAACCATATTACTATGAAAGGTTACTGGCCTGGGGGTGGACGACTAATATCATTAAATGTTTTCCAATAATTTCTACTGTCCTGGGGCCAAGTGGGGGAGTGTTTGTTTTTATCACTGCCTGGATATCAAGTTTTACCACCTCGGATGAACGTTTTATAACCTACTTCCTTCATGTACAAATCTGCATGTGCATCTTTACAGTTCAAACTGCTACATATATTTTTTAAAGTTTTTTTTTGTTTTGTTTGGCAGCATAACTAGAGCACATAGAGGATATTAAACAAGTTGCCATTTATTATCAAATTAATGTTCCGAGTGAAATAATTTTTCTTTGTCACGAGCTTCAGTGAGTGACAAAGGAAAATTATTTCATGAGGGACATAAATTTGATAATAAATGGTAACAAGTTTGATGTTCTATTTATTACCCTAGAGTATTTTAATCATTCTATTCTTTAAACTTTCTAATTGCACAAGTTTAGAGAAAAGCTATCCTATAACGTTATGGATGATGTTGTCCTTTTTCTAGTTTTAGTGACGTCATTTACATGTTTACAAAATTATAATGACATCATACTTAGTACAGGCAAGCTTATTGGTCATAACGGCCAGAGTGATCCAATGAAATACCTTGTTAAACCAATAAATGATATTTCAGATTTGAAAATAACAAAAATTATGTAACACATTACTGGCGTAATAAATTGATTTATTAAACATCAACTAGTGGATGTAACATTTGGTAATTGTGACACACAGTAATGAAAGGAAACATACATTTGTCTGGGGGTGGATGACTAATATCATTAAATGTCCTCGACCAAAACATCATAATCGAAAAACTGTGAGCAAGGGGTGGGGGTGGGTGGGTGATGTCTTCCTTGACATCCCCTCATGATCTCAGTCTACAAAAAAGTAAAGTAAAGTTTGTTTTATTTAATGACACCTCTAGAGTACATTGATTTTTATCTTATCATCGGCTATTGAACGTCATACATATGGTCATTTTGACATATGTCTTTAGAGGAAATGTGCTGTCGCCACACAGACTACTCTTTCCGATAAGCAGCAAGGGATCTTTTATATGCACTTTCCCACAGACAGGACAGCATATACCATGGCCTTTGATGAACCATTTGTGGACCACTGTTTGGAACGGAATATAGCCGAAACTGCAAATGGGTCCACTGAGAAGGATCGATCCGACGACGGAACAGTTCTTCTGTTTGAGCTACGTCCCGCTCTCTCCATCTGCTTACATGATGACAGAAGGTTACTTCTGTAGTGAATATTTACTATTATATATGCATGAATCGATATTACGTTGCTATTAGAACATTGTCTGAATCTGTTACTTGCTGTTAAAATACCCCCAGAAAAAGTTTACCAGGGGCAGATTTAGTAATTTAAGAAAAGGGAGTCTTGTTACTGAAGTGTCCTCAGCCAATACCTCATAATCGAAAAATTGTTGGTCACTGTGAGCTTGGGTAGGGTGGGGGGGTCCAGACTGCTTGAGTCAATATTATGTTTCTGTTGATATTGTTATATTTATAATAATTATGTAAAACATGTGTACATGTAGCAGCTGTTTAAACAGACATTCCTTTCCTTTTTTGTTTTTTTTGTATTATTTTTGTCTGCATGTTTTTTCTTAATATTGCGTCTGAATTTTTTGCTGAGAAGTCTCTATCAAAGTTATTGACATGACCTGAATTCATAACTGATGCTTGAGCCTCTGTGGTCTTGTGGTAGAACATCAGACTGTCAAGCTGAAGACAGTGGTTCAAAACTCACTGGAGGCTGGCTCACACTTGAATACATGTCAGAATTACATATACCAATGTTTGACATTCAATAGCCAATGATTAATAAATCAATGTGCTATAGAGGTACATTAAGTGCTGTTTGGGCTATCTTCCGTTCCAACCAGTGATCCACAACTGGTTCATCAAGGGCCATGGTATTTGCTGTGGGACAGTGCATATAAAAGACCCTTTGCTGCTTATAGAAAAGAGTAGCCAATATGGGTTTCCTCTAAAACATATGTCAGAATGACCATGGTATTAATGTCCAGTTGCCATTGATAAGATAAAAATCAATGTGCTCTAGAGGCGTCATTAAATAAAACAAACTTTACTTATACATTAGGTATTTTTGTGTGACTAATGGTCTTTAGAGGAAATCCACTGCCACATACATGTAGGCTATTCCTTCTGATCATAGAAAGGCATCTTTTACTAGCTCTTTCCCACAGACAGAACAGCACGTAAATGTAGCATCTTGTGCCATCTTGTCTGTTGGAATCTGCAGGAATCTGGTGTTCTCAAGGTCTGGATTTTGTGACCACAAATTTCAGTCAGTTACGACAGGAATCTGGTTCTAGCAGTTTTCATTGTTCATGTGCAATGTGTGTACATGTATATGTAGCATTCAAAAAAGTAAAGTTTCTTGTATTTAACGAAGCCTCTAGAGCACATTGATTTTTATCTTATCATCGACTATTGGATATCAATCATATGGTCATTCTGATATATTTATTTAGAGGAAACCCATTGCCACCACATACGTAGGCTACTCTTTCTGATAAGCAGCAAGGGTCTTTTATATGGACCGTCCCACAGACAGGACAGCACATACAACAGCCTTTGATAAACCAGTTGTGGACCACTGATTGGAATAGTAAATAGCCCAAACTGCAAATAGGTCAACTGAGAAGGATCGATCCGACAACCGACAGCTTCACAGGCAGACACTACCGTTTGAGCTACTTCCCGCTCCTTTTACTGCTAGAGCTACATCCCGCTCCACGTGGCATTCAAAACTATAGAGTATAGTTTGTTTTTGTACAACTAAGTCCATGCTGGGAATTATAGACGTATTGATTTATTACATAACATGTACATATAAGCATAGTTTTGAAATGTCATGGAAAATGGAGATTTTCATGTTTCCCATTTAGAAATGACATTTAAAAAAAGAATCCTTTATGTTAGTTTGAATCGAAACTCAGTATCAGAGATCACAGCGGAGGTTTCGACGTTGTCATATCGATTCCCTTCAGCAAACCATTAAATTATTTCATATACTGTGGTATGTTCTGTCATGTCTTTTAGATATAGCATGGTCAAAGTACATAAAACTTTAGGGGTGCAACGATACAGCCAAAACCGTATTACAGTATATTGCGATACAACAAACCCATATTGCAATACGTATTGCAATAAAGTTTGATTAATTACCAAGATGTGATAAAGTCATATTTTGATACTGTCATATTAATTACTAAACATATATCTCAGAAAGGCAGACTTGTACCAATATCTGATGAAAAAAGAGAACATATAGACATTGTAAATTTATATCTTTTAGTTAAGTTTAACTTTTATTTTTATATCTTACTGTCATAGTCGTACATGTAGGTTTTATAAGAATGGATACTCATTGGGTAGATATATCGTGATACACGAAACCATAACGTGGTATGTATTGTGCTAGACAAGTATTGCAATATACTGGCTTATTACCCATATGGCTCAACATATCTAGGTTCATATCAAAGTGTTACGTCCTAGTACTACTTCATACTGGTACGTAACAATTTTGACATCATTTGACATCATATTATTTCACATAGTTTGTTTTCAAAAAAGGGAAACGATTAGTTTCATTTTTTTAGTTGTTCGTTTTGTTTTTCAAATTTAACTTAAAATTTATAATGGGTAATAAATAGAATATTAAACTCGCTTCCATTTCACATCATGTTTATTGCCCTCATGAAATAATTTTCATTGTCACTCACTAAAGTTCATGACAACTGAAAATTATTTCACTCGGGACATAAACATGATACGAAATGGAAATTTGTTTAATATCCTATAAATATTTTTGAACTACTATAAAACTTTAGACTACATGCATGAGCATCGGACAATGAAACCTTCTGTAATTTATATTTTAGAGATCTACTTTTATCAAATGTATCAAAACCAGTGACAAAGTTGTGTAATATCTTGTATTGACAGTTTACAGTCTGCCTGTGAAGCTGTCGGTCATCGGATCGATCCTTCTCAGTGGACCCATTTCCAATTTGGGCTATTTTCCATTCCAACCAGTGGTCCACAACTGGTTCATCAAAGGCCGTAGTATGTGCTGTCGTGTCTGTGGGACAGTGCATATAAAAAAAACCATGCTGATTTTCAGAAAGAGTAGCCTACATGGCAGAAGCGGGTTTCATCTAAATAAATATGTCATAATGACCACATGATTGACATCCAATAGCTGATGATAAGATAAAAATAAATGTGCTCAAGAGGCGTCATTCAGTAAAACAAACTTTACTAAATAAATATGTCAGAATGACCATATGATTGACATCCAATAGACTATGATAAGATAAAAATCAATGTGCTCTAGGGGCGTGATTAAATAAAACAAACTTTACTTTAACAGTTTATCTCTTTGAGAATCCAACTGATACCAATCAAGTATTACTTACATGTATTCATAATTAATATGGTACTAAGTGCCTGTGGTATAATTTTTTTACTGTTAAACTATTGAATAACATGCACCTCTTGATTTTATATATATATACTGAGCAGCAACATAAATGCAAATTAAATTTGCTCTGTGATTGAATTAAAGTTAACCATATTTTGACGTTGGCAGTTTTGCTTACTGGAGGCATGTTCAGAGATGTGTAAAGAATGTGCAGTATGAGTTTTATGGTTTTATGAATTTTTCGTATAATTTGGTCAAACAGGATCTGAACAAACATTTGCATCTCTTTTGCTGTTCAGTATATAAACACATTTAAATAAGGCATACCGTATTTATTCCCCTATAAGGCAGTGTTTTTTTCCTCCAGAACCAAGCCTTTAAAACCTGACCCATCTTATAAGCATGATATACCGGGAAAGTCAAAATGCTGTATTTGGCAGTCTTCGGTTATAATAGCTGGTGACAAAAATCAACGATTTCTGATTGTTGAGAGTTGTCTATCATAACTTAATTATGCAACACTTTCAAAATGGCTGACCACTAAATGTATGGATAAATATTGGACATAAATGATAAAAATATTGCTTGAAACAATGGTATATGTATAATTTTCTGTTCAATGGCTATTCATGTATGGAAGTTAATTCTAATGGTTTTTCAGTGAACATCAAGGGCAACATGGTCACAGGAATTCTTGAAAATTTCACCCCATCTTACAAATGTAAAAGCAAAAAATCTCCCCGAGATCACTCCAAAAATACTCCCCGTCTCACAGGCAACATTACCTTATAGCCGGAGCAAGATGTAGCTCAAACCGTAGCATGTTCACCTTATAGCCAGATAAATACGGTAGTTAAAATAGATCAGTGACTTTATGCAGCACACTTATTGGGAACAAAACCACAGAGGGGGGTGTTCCCAGATGAGGAACTCCATTCACAGCCAAACAATATGACCTACTTTGTGTTTTCTCAGACAGCTTGCATCTATGTCGTAAACCTTTCACTTAGTATGTTTGGGATTTTTTTCACATCAAAAGGACAAAATGATACCTGCAATTCATGACAGATTATCTGTTATGTCTACATCCAAAGCAATGTTCTTTTTTGTGTCTGATTTAACCTTTAGATGAACTCTTAAAGGGGGGATTTGCTAATAGGATTATTACTTTCAAGTTTGTCCTCCACAGTTTCTCATTTACAAACATTTCTGATTTATAGTTTCTGATTTATCCAGTTTCTGATTCAAATAGATTTCTGATTTACACAAATTTATAATTTACAGAGATTTATTATTTACACAGATTCTGATTTACATACATTTGTAGATTTCTGATTTACATAGATTTCTAATTTACACAAATTTATAAATAACAAAGATTTATTATTTAAACACTTTCTGATTTACACAGATCATGATTTACACAATTTCTGAATTTACGTGGATTTCTGAATTACATTGATTTCTGATTTACATAGATTTCTGATTTACATTGATTTCTGAATTACATAGATTTCTGATTTACAAAATGTACATGTACATAGATTTCTGATTTACATTGATTTCTGATTTACATAGATTTCTGATTTACGTAGATTTATGATTTACGTAGATTTATGATTTACATAGATTTATGATTTACACAGTTTCTGATTTACATTGATTTATGATTTACATAGATTTATGATTTACTTAGATTTATGATTTACATAGATTTTTGATTTACATAGATTTCTGATTTACATAGATTTCTGATTTACATAGATTTCTGGTTTACATAGATTTCTGATTTACATAGATTTCTGATTTACACAGTTTCTGATTTACATATATTTATGATTTACATGTACACAGTTTCTGAAAAAAATGAAAAGCCATGGAAAAGTTTTTAAATGTTGGTTAAAACTGAAAAGTCATGGAAAAGTTTTTTAATTTCTGCATCTGCCAAGATTTTTTTGATCATGTTTATCAGAGTGCAAGTGATCACTTCTTGTGATGCATTTTGTCTCAGAAAACCATGTTTTTCACCATTGAAAGTCTTTGATTTTTTTCCTCCCTAAAGAGTATAAACTCTGTCTTTTTATGCAGATAGAACATTCAGGGTTTTTTTCAGATTTCAATTTTAGCTCATGGCAGAGTGATTCATCTGTGGATTTTTACAGTTGTGTGCGAAAAAGGTCATTAAATGTTTTGAATTGCCATGGATAAGTTTTGAAATTTGATTCTTGGAAGTCTGCAGGAAACGTGTTTACACAATTTCTGATTTACACAATTTATGATATACAGAAATTTATGATTTACATAGATTTATGATTTACACAATTTATGATTTACACAGTTTCTGATTTACAGAGATTTCTGATTTGCAGAGATTTCTGATTTGCACAATTTCTGATTTACAGAGATTTATGATTAACACAGTTTTCATACCATGAGCACGACATCTATAATGCCAATGAGACAGGGATTTTCTTAAACTAATGCCAGACAAAACCGTGGAGTTAAGGAGTGTGAAATGTCACTGCGGCAAATGCAGTGAAGATGCATTACCGCTACCATGTCTAGCACAGATAAGCTTGCACTTTTGATTACAGGCAAATAAAAAAATCCACATTATTTTAAAGATGTTAGATCACTACTCAGAGAGTAAAAAAAAGTAAAGTTTGTTTTATTTAACAACGCCTCTAGAACACATTGATTTTTATCTTATCATCGGCTATTGGACGTCAATCATATGGTCATTCTGACATGTTTATTTAAAGGAAACCCACTGCTACCACATAGGCTTCTCTTTCTGATAAGCAGCAAGGGGTCTTTTATATGCACCGTCCCATAGACGGGACAGCACATACCACGGCCTTTGATTAACCAGTTGGTTTGAACGGAAAATAGCCAAAACTGTAAACGGGTCCACTGAGAAGGATCGATCCGATGATCGACAATTTCACAGGCGGATAATTACCGTTTGAGCTACATCCCTTGCTTGAGCATATTTAATACGGATTAGTCAGTTGGTTGACAAATGCAAATATACACTAACATCAATTTAACATGGTCATCAAGTTATGCAAGAAACCTGATAATGAGTGTTCGGAACCAACGTAATTCCGAATGGCGTAACACCATGAATTATGTATGTTTCGGTCAGCCATCCAGGACACGGTGATAAATATCCGAGCCGGACTTCAGGCGGAACTAATGGCTGCCATATCAATTACCTGCCATTTTTATCCCACAATATTCAAAGGATTGTGTGGAGTTAAACAAAATATGTTTAACGACAACTCGTCGTATTGTTAAAGGCCACTGTCTAGACTTGTTGGTAATATTAAGGTATAGTGTATCACCACACAGCAAGATAGCGGCTATACGATACGATACACCTGCACATTAATTAAGCTCTACCAAGATTCTGGGAGGTAACTTATATTGAGATTAAAAATCCTATGCCTCGACTGAGATCCGGTACCTACCAAACACGAGTCCAGTAGCTTAATCACTATACCACTGGGGTCAACAGCGAAAATCGCTTCCTGAAAGTGTGGGGGAGGTGTACGGAACATCCCAGTGTTCAAAAAGAGGGGGTGGCGTGGTGGGACGGAATATCCCCATGTCCAAAAAGTGGGAGAGACGAAGCATCCTCCTCTCCAAAAAGGATGGATGTGTCCCCAAACCTCCAGGATTGACTCTATTACAGATCCCTCTCTGTAGTTAGGTATATTTGCGCTAAGACCACATGGTTAAGTGATACGATAAAGAGAAATACTGGTAAAAAAATATTATTTAGGCATTTCAATTTTTCGAAGCAAAAATGGGGGGATAATTATATGGACGTCCCCCCTATCCAAAAACTGGAGGGACGTATCCTCTTCATCCCCCCCCCCTCGTGATTTACGCCCATGATTTGGCCGGTAATTACTAAACTGAGAATGATAGGGCAGTGACTATAAACTAACGGGCAAAAGAAAAGATACTAAAAATAAGATTAAAATATTTTGGATATTTTGTTTAAGGCTTCTGTAGGTTTTGTTTTCGTCGCTGCTTAAATTAAATTATGGCATTTATGTCGGCTATACATCTGTTTTTGCAAATACACATGTTATTTTCAAAGTTGTTTGTGGTTCCTCAAAGTTATCGTTAAATTATCCTTAGTATCATTTCGTTTGCCCGTTAATTTTGTTTTCACAAATGTAATGCGATTTCTGGTTGATAAACTGATGTGTATTGGTAATTACTGAACTGAGAATGATAGGTCAGTGAGTATAGCTTTCACAAATGTCAGGTCAGTGAGTATAGCTTTCACAAATGTCATGTGATTTCTGGTTGATAAACTGATGCGTATTAGTAATTACTGAACTGAGAATGATAGGTCAGTGAATATAGTTTTCACAAATGTTGTAATGTGATTCTTGGTTGCCAAAACAGAAAACGTTTCAAAGGAATCCAGCTACATTTTTTTTAAAAAGCTGTCCCTTATCTTTTTTTATGCACTTTACAATATGTATATATGTCAAGAATGTGTATCACTTTTATGCGTGATATAGGGCATTATATACACATGATATCATCGGGCTGTACATATTATTTATACTGGAACAGAGTAAATTGTCGTGATTGCGGTATCATGTCAGAAGCAGTAGTAATGGGTGTGTCGCCTCACCGCCGCCATTGTTGTAGCACATGGTTGGGAATCTCCACACATTTCCCAAACCAACAGCATAGCCCAGGCAGGACAGAAGAAAGTCGGCCTTCGACCCCCAGTTTCCTCGTTCTTCATTCTCGTCTACCTGTAGATAAAACAAAAACAAAACACTATCATCACTTTTATATAAATAATTGTTCATTCTCAGTTGTCGTTATATCAAACTTTCGCATAAATAAAGCATTCACAATTGTCGTTATATCAAACTTTCACATAAATAAAGCATTCACAATTGTCGATATATCAAACTTTCGGATAAAAAAAGCGTTCACAATTGTCGATATATCAAACTTTCGCATAAATAAAGCGTTCACAATTGTCGATATATCAAACTTTCGCATAAATAAAGCGTTCACAATTGTCGATATATCAAACTTTTATATACTCATCCAAAAAAGAAAATATGTATGTAATCAATAATCATTTATTTCATTCAGGGCAGATAAAGCTAGACTTTATTGATGATTTGTTGATTATAAAAAAACCAACATTTGACTCTGTCAGCAGAACAAATATATGCTTTAAGTTGTATAGAATTGAAATTCGAGGCAAATGTCTGAAGATCATTAAAATTATTTATAAATCTGTCAAATCTTGTGTCACTATAGAGGGAGTTTGTTCTGATTTCTTAAATAATAACATTGGTTTAATGCAGGGAGAAATTTTGCCACCCATTTTGTATTCTTTTTATGAAATGATAGAGAAAATACATTCATTGATAATGGATGCCCAGATTATGAGTTAAAAGAACTAAGTATATTCTTACTACTATATGCTGATAATATGGCGATTTTTTTTTAAACTGCCGAAGGGTTGCGAAAATGTTAACACTTTATACCAGTATAATACAAAATGGAGTTTGAGTCTTAATGTTGAAAAAACACGAAGATAGTGGTTTTTACAAAAGGGTGGGCGCAGGTATGATTATGAAAAATTTATTACAATGACTTGTAACTCGAGATTTTAGATCCGTTTACTTACCTCGGATTAGACTTTAATTATAATGGTAATTTTACGCATGCGATTAATTTAATAACAGATCAGGGACGTAGTGCTATATATGCAATGAACAGAAATACAAATAAGCTAATGTTAAACCATAGGTCAAATCTGTCTCTCGTTTAAATACGTACATAGATTAATTTAGCACCACTGGCTACAGGGTGGTCTAAAACATAAGAAACAAGACCAAAACCTTAATCGGACAACCTAATCAAGTTCTATGAGAAACGGTATAAGTTATGATCCAGATGGCGGCCATCTTGGAATATGGCTATGTTGAAATGTTAGATGGATTATTTTAGCACCATTGGCTTCTGCATAGTCTGAAACAGAAGAAACGATACCAAAATTGGACAACCCAATTAATTTCTATGAAAAAAGGCATAATTTAAAGATACAGAAATTTGGGGGTTTTACAAGGCAAACAGCATAGAGAATTTACACATAGAATTTAAAAAAAAGATTGTAAATGTTAAAAGTTCCACTTATACTATTATGTTATATTTTGAATTAGGTAGATATACTCATTTATACAGTCGTAAATATCATATGATAAAATACTGGTTTGAATTATTGACTACAACGAACTGTATATTACATTTATCTGACTAAGACAACACTGTCGTTCAACAAACAATTATTATAAATATAGGTTTTATACCTTTGCAGGTATCAATGGACCAAATTAAATCCCACTGACGACGATAGTAACATTTCTTAATAAAGGTAATAGAAACAATGTTTTAAACCAGTGCACCAGTGTACAGACATACAGTATGACGCCTGTCATTAACTATTACTCAAAGAAAATATAGCATTTTAACGTCTTACAGAGTGTTTTCATTAGACACACTCAGGTTCGCACAAAATGTCACTTGCAATTTTTTTACCAATCCGCGTATCAACAAGTACCAAGTGTCACTGATGTAGTAATTATTCTGCTGAAAAAAGATACTGAAATTACTGGGTATATGCCATAGTATTTACAAAATACTCATATATTTTAGCTGAGGTTTCATTCATTACGGATAGATTTGACGGTGCACCTCTAACTCTGACCCGCAAAATCACGTGATTTGTTACGATGTAACCTGCAAGGAAGTAGAACACTAATTGTTCTCTCTTTGCTGTAACTGTTGTTAACTATTACTGTTAAATGTAAAGAATTTAATACAGCAACGTATAGTGGACGTCTTAACTTCCGTGTTTTTTATTCAACATAACGGAACAATACGCAAGATAAAAAAGCTATCTATATCATACATAAGGAGTCGTTCTCAACTGTCGACATATCAAAAACGTTGATATAAATAAGGCGTCGTTCAGAGTTGTCAACGTTTTTGATTGGTAAACTATACAATCATCGACTTTTTCCTGTTCTGCGGACAGACATGACTAATTCTAAGATAATCCCATCGTCCCCAGTGTTTTAATGCGCTGACTAGTACTCCGTAACATCCGGGACTGGTACCCTTCACTTAAGATGTAGGGCCAGTGGTGAGGATGGGCGTAACCAAACCTATTGGATAGGGGCACGGTTCAAAAAATTAGCAGCAGCAGCTCCGCGTGACTCAGTAGTTAGCTGAACTCTGCTGTTCGCTAAATGGCAACAGGTTCCAATCGCAGTTCAGGCATGACATTTTTAATCTCAGTACCGATGTCAGAGAATATATTCCCCCGAATATTTGTTTCCCCCAGAACTTATATTCATTCCCCCAAGAAACAAATATTCGGAAATATTTGTTCCGAATATTTGTCCACCTCCTATATGATATGCAGTTTTATCAAGAAAATTGTTAAAATCACATGTGATTTTTTTTTACAAATTGGATCATAAATTTATTAGTACAGTAACAATTTGAAGGATGTATAGCTAAAGGTACTCTTGAATAAATTATGAAAATGTTGAATAATCCCTCCCCCCCCCAAAAAAAAAGTAAATCATTACAAAATATTTGAGTGTACATACATTGATATTTACTTTATGATTCATTGATCAAAGAGATTTTGTTAACAATTGCTTTGTTC